>BOPP01000072.1:5603763-5645612 GCA_017312745.1 Gryllus bimaculatus | reverse complement strand
CCGAATTCCCCGGGTTACATGTAGCTAACAGGCAAATTTTTTGCGTACACGGTTCCAAGTTCGATACACGGCCAGAAAGTCTGAATTGTAATATTGGCTCCGCAACATGACAGAAACCGGAGTAAAAACTGAAACCAATGATCCCTAAATTCGGTTATGAACTCAACCATGAAAGTTTGTTGTACTACATGTTCGCTCTAACCTCTTAAGACCATTGACTATATATACATATATATATATATATATATATATATATATATATATATATATATATATTTCTTCTCTTTGGTCTTAAATGAGAGAGTAGTGTTTGCTTCAATACATTTCTATAGCATAACATTGATTTACTCTTCGCCGTCATAGTGAGACTCCAAAATGCAACCGCAGAACGTCATTGTTTTTTTTAAATTCAATTGGCAATAAATCGGTCATATTTTCTCTCCAGCAAGGCTATTTGTTCGGATTATTTCCTTCGCTGGGCACCTAAGCTTCCCAGAATCATAAACGGATTGCAACCCAGCCGCTCCAGGTACAACTAACATATTTTGCAACACCATTAACTGAGTACATAGTTTGTTCAGATTCCGCGGCTGTAGTTTCTTAAAACTTCTGCATATGCACGGCGCTGCACATTGTGACATAGAATTCTCGGATCGGTTGGAAAATCTTTTCCAACGAAGCAACACTCACGGAAATGAATAAAACGTCCGCCAATATAACGTTTGTAACAATACATCCACCTATTGTTAGTAGATGTAATACTATTCTCTAAAACTTCATACAATTCTTTCGTGTAATCTAAAACGCATTTCTTGCAAAAATAATGTACCGTTTAGACACGAGAAATAAAATACGGAACTACGGTAAAATTTTTCCTTTAATAGTTAATCAAACATGCTAATAAAAACTGATAATGAAATTCAAATCTTACACTGAAATTTACTGTATTATTCACAAATGAAATGAAATAATTTGTAAGTGTTATCATCTAATTTCAAGCACACAAATTATAGACGAATTGTACCACAAGTCATATCATGAGAATTACATGATCATAACGTATAGGCTCAATGAAACACTTGTGTCTGCTGGACGCCGTGTGGAGAGGTAGTGCGAGAGATGGGCGAGGGCGGCAGCCGAGTGCGTGGGGGCCCCGAGGCCCAGAGGCCGGTCGCCCTTTCGCCTGCTGCCAGGGCGGGCTGTGCGCCTGCGTGGCGTCCCCAGGGGCGGCCGTTGCCTCTGCCTCCGCCCACCCCACACATTTCTGGCCACAGTAGACCAGGCCAACGCACGACACCAAGAACGGTAGAACGTTGATAGTTCCAGCAACTCATGTCAATATTGATTCGAGGCACGTCAACTAGTTCTTTGGCTGTTAGTCCGGCAAGTGTAGAGCATGTGATATTGTGGGAGATGGCTGTTCCTTCTCTGCAGAAACCTACAGTCGTTCGACATGTAGGTTTGCAGTTTTCTCTTTCTAGGTATCTCACCCCTAGCGATGCCTCGCCCCATCCGGGACAAGTTGTGTCTTCCAACATGTGTGGAACTGAGGTGTGAATGACAGTGTGCAGGCATGTAATGAAAGAAAACAAGAATGGGGGAGGAAAGATCACGCTTGCAAGGATATCTCCGGCATTCGCCTCGTGAACCAATCAGAGAAGCCGTCGACTAAATCTGAACTATTCTCAAATCAATATCACGAAAATTCCAGAGCTGTACCTTATCAATCGGGATACAGATCGCGCAATCTTTTCTTTTCCTCCTTCTCTTACTGTCCTCTCCTCTTACATATACACACAACATTACCAAACGTCGAAAAATTAGTCGGAAGCTTAGACCGTGTCTCGGGAGAGAGGGCGAAGAGTAGAAGGCGGCGGATACCAAAAGCGGGAAAATCCTGCACACCGCCGTGTGGTTTGGCGCTTTATCTCACGTATTAGTGCGGAAAGACAATCGCCACATTCCGGGATATAACATGCACTACACTCACTAGAAGGAATATTCACATATTTCATGCACACATATTTACCTCTCAATGGAATAATAATTTCTTAATTCTCAGTATTGCATGAATATTTAACATTTAAGATACCTTAAAAATGTTTCATACAGTTTTAATTGTCTCCCTAATGGTTCAACTTTAATTATACAACATTAATGTCTAATAAACCGCGAAAACATCATACAATTTTAGTACTAAAAGAATTATCAGTTGAAACCGGCAAACCATCATAAAAGAACCGAGGCGAAAAACAAATCAAACATCAATAAACCGCATGAGTACTGAAGTAAAACATGCGTCATTTAGTCATTTCGCACGCGTCTAGTTGCCTGCGTCAAATAATCTGAAAACGGTGGAGCCAAACCCAAAGCCACTCACTCACCGCTCGCCCTCTTCGCCAGCCTCCGCTATTTCCCCACCCGCTCCGCCCCGCCCCCTCGCGTCGCGTCGCGTCGCAAGAAGGGGGCTGGATCGGCGGCGAGGGCGAGCAAAAACTGCACGCGCCGAAAGCGTATCACGGACGAGGGAAACGGTTGCTCCCAAAACGACCCCTCTCCCTGCACCATACAGTGCGGCTAAAGTGCATACCTCACCAATCCACGCAAACATTTCTGCCTTTAATAAGTGATAAACTTAAAAATTACTTTACGTAAATAACAGTTTCTTTAGAGTTCATACTTGTATTTTATTTTTTATTTCAATAGAAATAAATTACAGAATGATACCGGTACTTCCAAACAACTCTAAGAATGAAGACTAAAAAAATAATCATTGTTATTTCGCAACGTCTACGTATTTCAAGAGATTTTATACGGACGTACATCATGCATTTTTCTCATTATTCGGATAGCCGAAAATGTGAGTTATTTTCGGCTATTCGAATGATGAGAAAAATACATCATGTACGTCCGTAAAAAAATCCATCGCTTCTGAAAACAAAAAAGCTTAAAAATACACTGTTTCAATTGTGACGATTTTCGCTTTTTTTCTCGCTAAGTCTTTCTAACGATATTAATTCAACACACGATTAATTTATATTATTTTCTCTCCACAAAGGCTATTTGTTCGGTTAATTTCCTCACCTGCGCACCCAATCTCACCCAACATCATGAACGGATCGCGTCTCAGCTGATTGTTCCTCCCCAGATACAACTATCAGCTTTTACAACACAGTTTAAGTAACTAGTTGATAGTTTGGTGACATTCCACGACACTGTTTCTTAAAATTAATGCTTCTTCCCAGCACTCTTCATTGTCATGTAGTACTCTCACGATCGACCTCCCAACAAATTGATGGATTTTCTATGGACATCATTCTCATCTCGTAACAAATTTATCGGTTTTATACGTCCATAATTCCCCTCCCCTAACAAAGTGATGGGTTATCTACGACCATCGTTCCTCTTTTTTAATACTTATTAATTATAATCAGATTAGATTTCCCCGCTCATCATTTCCCTCCCCTAACAAATTGACCGGATTCCTGTGCCCATTGTTCCTCTTATTTGGGAGTAGTGTGCGCACCTCGGCCCTTCCACTGCGCGTCGCCTCTCGAGGTCTACGGCGGGGGCGTGCCAACGCGCGCGCTGCGGCCAGCCCGGCCCAGCCTGGCCCGACTTCCGGTATGAATAGGTCACGAGCCTCGCGCCGGCTACGCGCCCCTCGCAGCGTGGATTTCAGCTGCGCGCGGCCTCGCAATGCCCGTCACACTCCCTCACAGCTCGGCGACATTTCCTTTTCGTTGTTTTTTTCTTCGGTGCTCTGATGCTGAATGCTTCTCTACACCCGGTGAAAAGCGGTGGATGATCACGTAGAAGGCAAAAACGGCCCAAATTAACTTATATTGAAGGGAAAATACGTGACAAATAATGGGAGGGAATCAAAATTTGTATTTGCAAAGTATGAAATCCACACATCCAATATACACTTGTCTAAATGAAAACCATTAATACAACGAAAACATGCTATTTCGACTTATGTGCTGCCAAAAAACAAATGATTTTTTTAATTTAACATATAGAACAGTATATTGTATAAAAAATATATATATTAACGTTTATTCTGGAAGTTAAACCTGCAACGAAGGTAGATCTTTCAAATGGTTATTTCGAATATTAATTATAATAAAATAAGGCAGTACACGTATATAATGTTCTTAATATATGTGCATTAATGAAAGATAACGCATTAGGCGGTTTAATTAAAACATCAATAGTTGATAAATTTATCATTATTATCAGACAAATCGTATTCGGAATAACTGTCACAATCGTCAAACTAATCGAGCGAGATCGTAATTTTATTATCTTCTAAAATATTTTAAATAGACATGCAACACAGATATTTAGACACCGAAAGGAAGCCACTAACATACTTGTACATTATCTCCGCAAAAAAATCACAGTTTCTGCACCTAAATGTTTACCATACGAGATCGACAACTGCCAGTGTTTCCGAAATCACATTCGATAATAAGTATTTGTTGCAAAGTTCACTCGCAAAAACACACACAAAAAAAGCGAAAAATAACAGCGCCCAAAAGGAAACGAGAGGGGAAAATGGCGGTGGGGTGAACCGATCGTCACAGAATTTGCATGCTAAATACCGCCGCGCGGCGCCGCCCCGCCCCACGGCTACTTCCAGCGCGCACGAAAACAGCGCCAACTTGGCGGTGCTTCATTTAATTAACGGCGTCCTCGCGTGGAATGCGGTTTCCGCTCCATACATAATATTATGGCCGCGCTGTAATTATTCTACATAATAAATCCTACATAAACTACCGCAGAACCTTTCTCTTTTACGTTTAATGACATATCTCGTTTCGCGTATTATGAAGTCGTAATTCATCATTAATTTGTTTCCTACGCAATCTACCGGACAGCCGAGTT
This sequence comes from Gryllus bimaculatus, assembly GCA_017312745.1. Taxonomy (NCBI): domain Eukaryota; kingdom Metazoa; phylum Arthropoda; class Insecta; order Orthoptera; family Gryllidae; genus Gryllus; species Gryllus bimaculatus. The sequence goes on along the minus strand of BOPP01000072.1, from coordinate 5,640,722 downwards.
ATAACATGATGCAATTAGTATTTCACACTCAGTCGGACGTACCGAGCCTTCGTCATTTTTACTCATTTTATTCCACCAGCGCTGAAATTACATTCTTGCGTCTGCTTCAATTACACCGGGCGGTCTATTTCCATAAATGTACGTGCTAATGTGCGCCAGAATTGCCATACAACATATTTTCACATTCCAGCACAAACCGAACGGCAGATACAGACGAGACCTAAACCCATGTTATCGGGATTTATCGTTCTACTTCCATATATTCTCAACCTTTTCGTGCCGGCTGGAATGTAGGTTAGCGGAACTCCGTTCATTTGCATGGTTAATGAAGTGTACGAATCATGGCAATCTGAAAAATCTCGATGTTCAAATTAGGTAAGTTCGTGGGTGAAATACACTTTCACCAAGACCTCTTTTGTTCCCTTCAGGCCTAGTTTTATTCGGACAGGAATCTGTAACTCACTGATTATTATTCTTTCGCACAGAACTATTATTGATTTATTCATATATTTATTTATTTATTAGAGCCTCTACGGATCCTGTTGAGGGCTTCGGTCTCCTGCTTTACCAAGAGTGAAAACTCCAGATTTGTTGTAATTTGCCCTACTGTTCTTATACATAATGTATTACTATACTGTGTGAAAACGCATAGCTTAAATGAAAAAATTATTTCTTTCCTAATTCTTCATACGCATTAATATAAACAAGGATTTAGTAGCAACAATAGATTCTTCATTTGCATAATAAACAAGAATTTTCCAAACACCTCAAGTCACAATTTATCACAATAAACACTTCATATGTTTTGTAATATACATACACATTGAACTATAGTGTACCATATATAAAAAGAGAAGGCGGTGCAATTGTGATTTTTGGAATGTTTACCATTAATATTGTAGATATATCCTCATTGAATGCGATTTACTACAGTGATTCACAAAGCATTTTTAAAAAATATGTCATTTTGATTCTCAATAATGCAGTAATAAATCATGAATTTTCACGTTCTCAGAACAAGAGCGAATAGTCCCAAGTAGTACATTAAACTCACCAATATGAAGGAATTTATAATTTAAAAATAGGAACATATGCTGTAAAATTAACTCCGCAAAACATTCCAACTCCATTTCTCAGAACAAGTAAACGTCTCCTTCCAAAACATTCTCCGGCCAATCCTACAAACGCCACGACGCTTGCAACCCTGCACCGCAAGCGTCTTGAAACATCCAAGACGTTTCCACGGGAAGCCGTCGAACAGCCGGCCGGGCCGGCGAGCACGCAAAAGGACCAGGCGCGCACGCCATCGCTGCCTCGTGCGGACTCGCCTGCACTCGCCAGCACGCATTTCAGCGCCCCGCGTCGTTCGTTTCTCATTAATGAAGCGCCACCGCCCGCACCGGCGCGCCCCGGCACCGCGAGGCGCCGCTCGCAACACGGCGCTTCACAAGTGACGAGCCGCCACACAAATGCAGTCGCAAAGTAGGTAGTTTTATACTTCGATTTTTCTATAGTTGCCGATGACATTAGCTCATTGTTACACATCCTACCGGATAAAATGAATATTTTTAACAGTAGTAACCTCATATCTGAGGCTACGAGCCCCGTTGAGAAGGACGTTCGAGAATTAATTAAAATGATTCATTTTATTAGGCAGGAGGTGCAACGATGACAATGTCATCGAAAAATTGAAGTGTATTAGTGACACTTGCATATAAAATGGTTAAATTATTTACTGTCGATTTCAGCAAGTCAAATACAAAATATTAAGTTTGTTGCAATGTTTCCTCTGTCCGATTGGCTAACCATCTCATAATTTAGAGAAAGCATATATTTAAAATATTTAGGAAAATTATGAATAATTATACTACTATTAATGAATACCACTAACATTTTATCCTACCTCATAGCCTCTAAAAATATATTTTCCCTATTCTATATTGTTGGCACACAAGCAAAGTGGCACATATCAAGAAAATCTTTTTTAATAGTAGAAATATGGTTAGTTAATATTGGTACGAAAAATTCATGAAAATAGATTAGAAAACCGCCGATGCATAGACTTGCTCACGAAATAAATGGCTCGGCTCCAGATTAAGAACCATCCTTCTACAAAACAACAATTTTTTAGATGGTGTCACTTTTCTGATGAATCGACTAAGTATTTTTGTTTATGTAAAATATTTTTAATTTTAGTGAAAGTTTTTCTCTGATTAGTATACACAAACTCTTTTAAATATTGTGTCTCTAGAATTGAAATTGGAACTTAAGGTACTTAAATTTTAAAATATTCAAAATATTTTATTTTAAAAGTGCTTTGTTTCTTAATTCAATTATCTACGATGGCATTTCATTACCACAAAATGGGGCTATAAGATTTAGGGCTAAACCTAGTGCTCCAATGGATTTATTTTCTAGTTACTATACAACGATTATTACACACTTTAAAAAAAGTTTGTTTTTTAAATAAACGTGTGACTATCACTATCATAGCTAAATATAACACGCATAGAAATAAAAAATAATAAAATAAAAAAGTTTGAAATTGTCGTAGATACAAGTTTAAATTATTGATGTTTCCCGTAGCATTATAATGAAACTCGCATCACTTTAGTAGCGATACCCATTGTTTCATTAATAACTTATTTTCATTATCAACTGAGATTTTGTGACACTCATAATGGCACACTAAAAACTAAGTATTACTTTCTAATCTTATTAGGATAAACCAATAATATTCAAATAGGATAAAGCAAATTCTTATTGAATAGTCTCCTTCAGGCTTCACGTAATAATAAGGCCTCTAAGTGTACGTTTTGAACGCACATTTTCCAAACACAATGCAGGTAAGTAACCCTCTGACACGCTCTAGCGCCGTGGCGAGCCAAATGAAGTTTCACAAATGAGATAAAATGAAAACTCATACGTCAGATGTATATATAGAAACATGTATGTAAAACTCGAAGAGAATAAAATTCAATTCTTGTTAATTTCGGTGTTTGGAGTTTTGGAAGTCTCTCTACTGTAATGAAGTATTCTGTATCAGAGTAATTCGGATTGTTATTTATTCAAAGGTCGAAGAGTAATTATGATAATTAGGTTTGTTCGGGGAGTCTGCAATTGTGCCTTTGCGCTACTTGATATGCAACTGCTGAGTCTATTACGGAGGTGAAATATTCCGCTGTATTTCAGGCAAAGCACTGACTCCCAACAGTGACAAAATTTGATTTAACAATCTTCTTTACCTATTCATTATCTCATCTCTAGGAGCCTTCTAATTTGTAGCTGGATATTTTAGTTCGCTTTGAAATAAGCAAAAAGGAGGGATGCATTTCCAAAATAGATCACTTATTAATTTCACCAGAAATTAACTAAAATCACCAGAATTATTTAAATATCTTAGACGTAGATTAGCATAACAATGTATGTACACAATCTGTAAAGGCCCGAAGCCCTCCAATTCCCTGCGAGTTGAATACCTGCACCCAGAGGTGGTAAGCGCTGACCGCCACTCTCGTGCACAGACGGACTGCCCCGGGGCGGGCGCAAAGGGCGGTCCGGAAGGGCGAAGGGCACGAGGAGGAAGGGGGAGGGGAGCGATGGCGTGCACGCACGCAGAGCAGTGCCGAGTAACGCAGGTCAATACACGGCCGCGATAAGGCTCAGCGTGCGGACCGGGGCGGACACCGGTCGCTGGCCCAAGGCCCGCACCCTCCCCACCTGGCCTGTCTCGCCTCACCTAGAGGACCCACCCCGCTTCGCTACGACCCCTCCTCCCCTCGCCCGCCCTGCTGAAACTGCACCATACCGACCCTCACAATCACTAGAACGGTCCCACTCTTTCCCTGGCAATTCCGTGCCTCATCCGGGCCTGACGCACGCGGACGCTGTTCAACCCTTATTGCATTCAGCCCTTTCCCAGTCATATGCTAAGCACTCACTCAGCCGACGTCCAGCTCTACGCGCATTCACGCCCACACGTCCGCCCCGTCCGCCATGGCACCGCCGTCTAGTCCGTCCCCGACATCCTTCCGACACGCACCGGCCCAACCATCAGCTCGCCCTCGCTCTGCCCCTCTCCCCTTCGCCGATTATAATCGAAGTGAGAGGTCCAGACTCAAGAAAGGAACAGGTAGGTGACGCGCATCTGCGCAGTTCGCTCTCGTCAAAAATATAAAATGAAAAGGTCATGCAAACTAATTTAATTAGGGAAAGACAGTTCGTTTCACAAAATTCGTTACCATTCACTCGTTACGAATAATTATTATTTTAATTGCAATTTTTTCGGAAATATAATTATGTTTTATATTTGTGTAGATACGTGATACAAAAAGTCAAGTTAATTTTAAATACTCTAATACAGTTGACAACTAAAATGCTCAGAAAAATAAATAAGAAAAATTATTATAACATTACAGACAGCATTGCAACAAATTCTTTTATGCAAATGGTATCTAAAAATTGAATAATTGGGAAATTAGACGCTCAAATTACTCTTACAACGCTTCCTAGTATAATAAGAGAATGTTCATAAACATGACCACAGTATTTCATTATGATAAACACTCGTCGTGAACAATATTCTTTGTTTTTAAAGATAAGAACAAACTAGTGGCGCTGGAATAACACACACATTCTCGCATATTTCTAACTTTCGCAATTTTCGAAAGCTGAGAGAGTTCTACGAAAATTATATTTGCGCCACTTGTAATGCGCCCTTAAGAGTTATGACGAGGAAAAACAAAAAGTGATTTTCGATAGTTGTTTGTAAATTCCATAAAATTTAAGCAGAAATTACGAAAACAAATTCTCGTAGTTTTAAAAAGTTTGCAAATGACCATTTTTAATGTCAATTTTTTAGACTATATTTTAAGAAAACTATCAATTATTAATAGAGTACTTTCGCAATGTAAACTTTTTGCAATTTTTGAAAAAAAGCAGAATTCGCCGAAAGGACCGGCAGCCATTTTTTACAGTCCTTTAAAATATACAAGGAAAAAGTTAACGAAAAAATTTGAGAATTTTTTTAAAAAGTGCCTACATTTCAGGCCAAATTACACGAAAACTACTCATATATCCCATATATTGTATAAATAACTTTTACGATTTTCGAAAAATCAACGAAAATGTAACCTACACCACTTTTTGATCTTTCGCGCAGAGGATAAAATTCAATGCACAAGCATGAAACCTTGTTTGAGAAAATTATCAAAATGTTGAGATTTCTGTAAAAAGCACCAAAATCCGCTTCAAACTCGCAGGGAATCGATTTCGTTAAGATCGATCGAGGATTATCAATTTTGGAGAAAATCATCACAAGGGTTTAGGCAATGACATTGTCCAAAGATGTCGGTCGGTCGGTCGGTCGGTCGGTCGGTCGGTCGGTCGGTCGGTCGGTCGGTCGGGGTCGGCGGTCGCGTCGGGCGGAGACGGCGGGCGGGCGGGCGGGCGGGCGGGCGGCGGTGGCGACGGACGGCCGACGGACGGACGGACGGGACGGACGGACTGCACGGACGGAGAGCGTGGGCGGGGACGGACCGATTTTGCCATAATCGATTTTCTTGGGGGCGGGCGGCGAGCGGACGGACGGACGGACGACGGAACGGACGGAGCGGACGGACGGAGGACGGACGGGCGTGCGGACGGACGATTTTTGCCTTTATCCAATCGATGTTTTTTGGCGGGCGGGCGGAGCGACAAGGAGGACGGACGACGACGACGGACGGACGGACGGACGGACGGACGGACGGACGGACGGACGGACGGACGGCAGCGGACCGGAACGGAACGGACGGACGGACGGAACGCAACGGACCGGACCACGACGAGACGGGCCGACCGGACGGACGACGGGCACGGACGGCGACGGACGGACGGACGGACGCGCGGACGGACGGACGGACGGACGTGACTTTGAGACGGACGGACGGACGGACCGGACGGACGGCGGATCGGTACTGGATGGTATCGGAATCTCGAACGGACGGACGGGCGTGCGGACGGAACGATTTTGCCATCAATCGATTTTTTGGCGTCAAGAACTTACAAAGCTGGATTCATACTATACGCGTGTTCGGGGAAGTACTTCACTACATACAGGTACAAGATTTATTAATTTTTCGATACCATTTCCCCACAATATGAGTTTTTCAGTCAAAAAAACGATGGTTTTTGCTGCATAATTACAATGCTTTCTCTTTACTACGTAGGTGGTTAGAATAATGAAAGAAGAAGAGAGGAAAAGAAAAGAAAACCATAAAGAAGAATAAAGAAGCACAGATCTTTTCCTTAAACAAGATCCTTCCTTTTATTACGTGTTCGTCACAGACACAATATCATTTTTCCGTGCAACAAGTACCAACAAGAAAAACGATTTAACATTATCCTAAGACATCTCAGCAGCACTCAAAACGAAAGGACTCTATTTGAGAACACATTTCACACGCGTTAATTGAATGGCAGCGGTCGCCGACACATCAAAGCGCCGCCCGAGCAGAAGAAACGGTTACGCGATGGTGGGTGATATAGCACATCACAAGGATGAATCTAGACTCCTTCGAGAGCATCGCACATACTTCGCTGAAGCGCAATTTACGGAAGGGAAAATCCATTCTCTCGAGAACAGATCAAAGAAAGCGCGACGTCGATCGCGTCGCTGCAACAGCGATCGCACGTAGATGCATCACGGTCTCACAACTGCTCTCGATGTTCTCCTTTTGCGCCGCGGGGAGCGCTCTATGTTTCCCTTCCGTCGACGAGCGCGAACCGTCCCACGTCACGCAACGAGCTTCGTAGATTGCCGCTCCGCCCTATTCTCTCGGTCCTCCTTGGAATCTTTAAAGATAATTAAACTATCAAACTCAATAGCTTCGGTACACTTTATTCTTCTGTAAACGTTTTTCAAGTGCTCATCTATTTGCCGAGCTCCGCTCCTTGGTGAAGGGAAATATCTAAGCTTCAATCAGACCAGTTCAGCTGGTCACCCGACATACCCAAGGTGAAATCACCACTTTGATCAGACTTGTTTTAAAATACTTTTATTACATTCTACGAAATATTTAATCTAATTGTAATTATGATTATACCGTTCGGTCTAGTTACTTTCTCTTTATAGAGCCTCCGCGCTATTTATTAGCAATTTACAGACTAAATGTTTAGTTCACGATTGTTTCAATTTTGAGCACAAAAAACAACTCACAAAAAACAGTCCTCCAACATCTGAAAAATTTTGAAGCAAATTAATGAATGTATTGAAACTATTTGTTTTGAGAGAAAAGGCCTCAGGTGTTAGTACTTATAACTTTTTTTTTGCAACGAAAACTATCTTTAAACTAAAAATAATTATTATTTCTTGTAAGAGTTGTAGATTCTAATAGTTTTTTTGTTAGTTATGAGACCGTGTGTGAATTTATGTGTGAGCTCATATGACGGGGCCGTGTATGTTCAGTTTGGTATGAAATCGTGGGTGAAATCATGTCAAGTAGATGTCTTCAAACCGCGGCCCGAGATTCTCATGCCATCTCGGACTTAGTTTTGGCTTCCAATACACATGTTTTACTTACAATGCGGCCCGTTGCAAAGTTTTTAACTAAAAAACGAATATTGACAATTTAGTGAGAAAGAAAAACTGTCATGTCACATGTTAAATTCAAGAATAGTAATATACTTTGTGTTATTCATTTCTATTGCAAAGTAGCAGACAAAACATACACATACAAATGCAGAAGCAAAAAACAAATGTATTCATTGTTATTATAATATGATTGTGATATATTTGTGAGAAGTATATTATCTTATTAATAAACCGAAACGGTCTACTAGTGTTACACCAAAAAGCAAATAGGCATTTAGTTCTAAAGTGGTGAAGATTAATACGATAAATGGTTGTGTAAGAGAGAGATAGAGACAGACAGAAACAGAGAGAGAGAGACAGGGGCAGAGAGAAAGAGAGAGAGAGAGAGAGTGGGCTTGGACATGAATTGGCCGTGGGTATCCAAGGAAGCACTCGAAGAAAGGCCGAATCATGAGAACAACGCACGGTGAAGGGAGGATGAAGTGGCGTGGCCAGAAGGCGGAGTTGTGCAAATAAGCATCTGCAAGGCGGACGCGCATTCAATAGCCGTTCATTCGGCAAGGCATTCGGTTTCGCTGCAAAGCAACGGGATCGGTCGGTCGGACGATGGATGCGTCGGTCAGGGTGTCGGCAGGTCGGTCGTTGCGTCGGTCGGATGATTGGTCGGTCGGTCAGTTAGTGCGTTGGTCGGTCGGTGCGCTGGTTGGTCGGCCGGTCGGTGCGTCGGTCATTCGCGAGGCGAGGCCAAGCGAAGCGAAGCGGCGCTATGCAAATCGCAATAAACTGGATTAAAAAGCGCGCGCGGGCCCCGCGCGGTAACGAAGCAGCAGCGGCGCTCCGTTAATTGGAGCGAAGCCCCCGACCGCGGAATTTGCAACTTAGCCTGCTCGCCCGCCTACCCCTCCCCACCCAACAGCTCGCCCGCTGGGCGATTCGACGGCCCGCGGCCAGACTCCAATAATTCCCGCTGACCGTGGCCAAAGGGCATCGGGTCGAAGAGTGGATAAGCAGCTGCAGCGTTCGCTCTTTCTCGACGAACGCTACGATCTACGACGTACATTGCTCTCGAGCCCTGTAGTTCCTATCACAAAAGTCACTCAGTTTAGAAGGCACTCTATAATACCAATTTTAAGTTTTTTTCGGCAAGTTTCTTACATCTGTGATCTTTTGGCATGATTTGTACTTATCGCCGATAAATCAAACTATCGCAGAAATTTAAAGCAAATTCACACTTATTAAGTGATGTTCATTAGTTTCAAAAGAATGAGCTGAAGCTAGTGTTTATATTAGGTATTCTTTCCCCTTGTAAAAGTTTTCCCTGACTGTCAGTTTTTTAATGTTCTTTCTACTGTCTTCTGAATTAAGTTATATTATTTAGTGATACAATCTTAATTATTGCACAAGTTAGGATGCAAACAATAACTGGTTCTGTGATCGTGTAATGCTTTACGGAATTTCCAATCAAGCAATCGGAAGTGTTATCTCTACGATATATTTAATGAAGCATTATATGGTATCACGGTAATTTAATTTACGGAAATATACACATAGGCAGGTGCACAAATTAACTATTACAATATTTCACTCCTAAAAATGTAACGGAAGGAGTATGAAACACAAGAAAAAGAAAACGAATATTATACATAAACACATAAAGCTTCTTTAAGAAGGTAAACAATTATATATCGTCCCAGTTGACTGATATTTCATTTGCATTTTAGGTTTTTATAACAGCGAAATATGATTTCTCACTTCGGTCTCTTATGAGACTCGCATACCTAACAAAGACAAAAACAATGACGTAGAATTTGTATCTTAAATTCTAAAAAAACAGTTATAGAAAAATTTCCGAATCCTATTTCTCCATTTAGCAAAAATCCCAATTACGGCAAAGGCAGGAGAAAGGGCGCAAGAACGTTATATGAATTTCCTAATTACACAGATGCACACAATATGTCAGGAGAGCTGGCAAAGCCTTTGTACCCAGCGCAACCGTCCAGCGCGTTCACAGACGCTGCCCGCAACTCTGACAGCTGCGGCCCGCGCCCCAAGCGACGTTGCCCCTCGTGTGAAGAACAGCGCCCACACTCCCGCGCAATCACTTCCTCCGACACGGCCAAAGGCGCTGCCATTGCTTCCACCTGTACTTCCGCGCAGTATCCGCCACCGTCGGCGTCTCCCCCTCGCGATACGACACATCCGCGCCCGCTGCTACCGGTACTCGTCCAGCCCGCGCCCGTCCATTTCCATTTCCATCCGGCCGTCTCCGGGGCCTCTCCAGTCTTCCTTTGACCCAGCGTCTCCACCTCAGTCTGTCATCGCCTGCGCATCAGCCAACGTCTCCGACTCAGCCACTGCCTCTGAATCAGCCTTCGTCTCCGCCTCGACCACAGTCTCCTCCTCAGCATCAGTCCCCGTCTCCAACTCAGCCATCGTCTCCACGTTTATCACTCGTGCGGCCTCCGCTCTACCTCCGGTACCGCCCATCTTCTAACATCTTCATCACCGCTTCTGCCGTCGCTTATTCCACCGGCTTAACCTCCGTCTCCTGCCACCGCCGCCACCTCCGTCGCGTGGTTTACGGGACGTTAGCTTTGTGCAGTGGATCGGCGGCGGCGGCGGCGGGCGCCGACGGCCTCGCACAATAGCGTCGTCGGGGAAAGACTAATTAAAGCCGCACCAGACAGGGCCCCGACGCCGGCCCCACGCACGCAGACGACACAAGAGACCCCGGCCACTGCGTTGGACGAGAGACAGCTCGCGAGGGATATGTGGCAAAGCTGATACGTTGTTCAGGGCACGATAGCAAAGGGCGTTGAGAAGCGTGCAAACAATTAGGAGAACGTATAATGCAAGAGTCGCCAATAAAAATAAAAGAAGTAAAGAACGTAATAACATGTTTATAAGACTATCTGTGCCAGTTCACGTTTATCTTATTATCGCGATATTTCATTGGATCAAAATAGTTTTCAACCGTGCAACTACTGTAAAAACTTCTGAAGATAACAGATATACTACTCAAAAGTACGTAAACAAGGTTCTTAGATAATGAATTTAAAGAATTATTACTTGTGAAAAGAACAAGATTCAATGCCTTTTGTTAATGCTAATGAAGTTGATTTAAAATATTGAGCCACTAGATTCACAGTGCATTTGCATCTAACATTTAAATGCTGTCAAGTTTCACGGTTTGTAAAATTTTGTCAATAAGGTTAAGAGCACTATATTCCAATATGAATTAATTTACTCTTCCATCCTTCCACCCTCGAGCATAAGAGCCGCTCAGTCTGCGATTTAAATTAGTCTCGAGGTTTTTTTTTTTTTTTTTTTTTTTTTTTTTTTTTTTTTTTTTTTTTTTGCGATGCTCTTTCAGTTACATCTTTAGACATTTCATTCAGACTTCAGAGGATCGAATTAAAAGAAAATACCAAATCATCAATGTTAGCCGTCATAAAGCGATGTTTCCAAAAGGTGCCCACACAACTAACCATAAAGTCGCCGTCAGAACAGAGAAAGGGTACAATTCAAGTAGAACATTTGAGTCGTGTTAATTGAATAGCAGTTGGTAAAAGTAGAGGACCTTGAGGCAGCCACACTGAAAAGGGAACCTAATCTACTCCTCGAGTAACGAGAAGGAGAAATAGAGCAAGGCGGGGATCGATCAGGAAGATTGAGATCCCTGCTCCCTTTCTCGGAGCAGCGGATTTGGTTCACGGGGAAGTTAAGGGTATTGGCACGTAAAAGTGCAGCACACAGAACCTAAAAGGAAAGAGATCCGAAAAATATCCAAGTAAAAAAATAGAGGAAGAAAAGATCTAACACACAGAACAGAAGCACGAGTAAGAACGATGGTTGGGAGTTGGTTGTAATAAGAGAATGTGGAAATTCGACGCGAAACTTGCGTCAGCAGTTTATGAGACATCGTGAGGAATGGAAACACGATAAAGTAATCGTGATCTAAAGTTATAGCATTCTAAAGGCATACACAAGGGTGTCAAATTGCTTATAAATATGCCATACTAACTTGAGAATCATAACAAATAAAGACAATTTTATTTTTATCAATATTATTATTATTATACCACTACGATAGATTGAAACATTGAGGGTTTATGAAACAAAATATGAAACAGAAATAATTTGAAACATTCAGAAGAACTATTTGAAATGGCAGGACAAGTCAAGCCGAGAACACAATGGGCAAGAAGTCGAAAATCTGTGTCCACATACGCAAGTAAAAACACAAAGGAAATGGAGGAAAGGTTGGGTAAGATAACGAAGGATTCCAGACTGTACGACTAGTTTGGTAGTGCAAAGTAGGTAGATCTAGGCAGCAAAAAGTAGGACGGGCGACAAAAACCAAATATGGACAAACATTAAAAAAGACATAAAATTGTCTCAGATGCAAAAGCAGATACATGACGCAAAATGAGTCACTACGAAATGTTGAGCATTTATATTTTATTTATTTTCTACAGAGCAAAAATGTTATCTTATAAAGGTTTTAACAAGTATTACGTTGATTAATTTTTTGAATTGGAAACCACAATAAGCATCGTTGGGCAAGGAAGAAACAAGTAGACGAGGTGAAGGAGAGGAAGAGTGATGGAACGAATCACATACAAACATAGACATATACACGCGCGAGTGCAAGCGTAAGGGGTAGGATAAGGCAGAACAAGGCAGGGAAGGGCAAGGGAGGCTCAGGGCCCTGAAGTAGACCCGGCGGAAGAACGCGACCCCGCTCGACCCCCGTGAATCTTATCGCGTGCCCTTTGTGAGCGCGCGGATTCCTGGGCCGGCGGCGACCACGTGACACGACGGCGGGCGCGCGGGCGTGCGGCCTGGTTTTGTCCGGGCGCAGTTTATCGCGCGAGGGGGGCGGCGGCCCCAACGCCCCGCCCCTCCCCGCCCCGCTCCGCGTCGCGCCGCCGGCCGACGCCGATGAATTTACCTCTTCGCCTTTTGTCCGGCCGCTGAGATAAGCGTTGGCGGCGGCGGCGGCGGAGGTCGACGGCGAGAAAGAGGCGAGACAGCACGCGGGCGGCGGTTTACGACGGCCTGCACCCCTCGCCCGCCGCCAGCCGACCTCCCTGCCCGTCGAGGACGAGGTCGTGTAGCGCGCCCTCTTTTTTCGCGCGCCGCGGCCGTTTGATACGTATCTGCCATCGGGATAGCCGTTCCGCAGATGAGGACGCCGCGCGGATGCAAAGAAGCCCGCCTCCCGGCAGAGCGTCCGGCGCAGCGAGGAGCGGGCGCGAGGCGCACGGCGCGAGGGCCGCGGGGGCGCGGGTCTGTTGTCGGCTACTTAGGAGACTGGACGTAAAGCGCCCCCTCCGTCTGATAGCGGCAAGTGGCGCGGCGTCTCTTCCTTTGTGCCCCCCGCCTATCTGGCGGCGGCGCAGGATGTGCTCTAATGAAATATGCATTAAGTATTGTTGGTACGCCTACTTGCTCTTATCGGCCGGGCGGGCGTTCCGGGCGAGCGAAACGGGGAGGGGGGGGGGATGGCGGATTAACGAGCGCGAGGGAGAGCACTCATCGCCGCTGAGGCGTCGCGCGGCGCGTTTGTTCTGCCGGCTGCGACGCCGCGCCGCCCTCCGCGGAGGTGTTTGCGCATGCGCGCGCTCGCCCTCGCCGCTCCTGATGCGACGCCGCGCCGTCCCAAGTGGCACACGAGGAACGGCTCAGAACCCTCAGCGAGTGAATCGTCATAAAACTGCTCATCTTACTTCAGGCCGTAGGGACTTTGGCGACACGTAGCGGGTGGTGGCTCTGGTCAATAAATGCGCTGCCTTTAGGCTGTATAAATGCAGTATCCTCTCTGCACTCCAGTGTTGCACCTCCCACCTTGTAGTCGGTTGTCGCTCGATCGCCACGCCAAGCGGCCGCTCTCCGCGAAGGTCCATGCTGCTACGGATGTGTAACAGTAAATATCTCTAGTCTCGCTACTCTCTCTGATTGGAGCCTTCGCTTCTGAGACGAGTTGGTACAGAGTTCTCTCTCCTAACAACTCACGTTACAACAGAACGTTAGAACAAACCCCAACTGAGGCTAGTTTTTTTCAAGTTAATTTGACTGTCCTCCTAAGCGAGGTCTGCGAGTTTCAAGTACGTCACTTATTTACTTTAGTGTTGAAAGACGAAAACGGTGCTCGAGAAGAAGACAGACCCGACGTTGCTTTACACAGGATAACAAGTACAACGCAGAAAAAAACACCTCTACTTGGTTAGAATTTTTTAACCCGTCTTTGCTGTCAGTCTCGGAAAGGAAACTAATTTTATTTAGAATTTGAAAGTGACATACTGGTCTCATTAAGAAAAATCTGTGATTTCCCTATTGCTCTTTTTTGTCCCGTACCAGAAATTTCGTGAAACTATGCGACTCCAACTATGTAAATCTCAGATAAGTACATCTGTAATACATTATTTCTTTGCATTTCAGTAAGTACTTACTATTTACAAAAAATATTATTTATACTTTTCTAAAAGTTATGTGTCTACAACGAACATTGTTGACTGCGCAAAAAAAGTGATCGTTCGTTAATTAGGCTTGTTCATGTATATATCTGTCGCTGTCAAAATATTTAAACACGCGTAGGTAATATCGTTATCTAATGAAGGAAAATACTCAACTGTGATAATGAATCACAATAAGGTCCTAATTACCGATTCGAATCCTGTCCCTAACTATTATCATTGAGAAGTTAAACTAGAGTCGGCTAGACATCGATTCCTTATCACTCTCAAAGAATAAAAAATATTCGTAGTTAAATATGTGTTACTGAAGATAACAGTTTGCATATTCAGATTCTTCTTATAAAGAAGTCTCTCAACCTTACAACTCCAAATTTCTACTACGCATCTGGCGAACGTAAAACAGGAATCCCAACTCCCTCCCAGTGTAAAAACCCAATACCGCCCCGCGTCCGTGCTGCCCAGCCTGTCGACGCTTACGCGTCGCCGTAGGCTGCGGCCGCGAAGCACTTTCCCACACACAGCGCGCTCCCGCTCCGCTTCCCCTGTGTCTCCCTCCCCTCTCGATAACACCGGTGAGCCTCCGTCAAATATAAAAGTTCCCCCTTCTTCCACTCTCGGCCCCCCACCCGCCGCTAGCCCCGCCCGCGCCCACGCGCACGGCCCCGTCCCGCCGTAATCTTAATCACGCCCGGCAGCGCCACCCGCCCGGAAAATCCCAGGCCTCTTTATCATGAACGTCAAGTATATATATAACTTTGGCGTAAGAACGACGGCCATCGGGCCGCGGAAACGCACTTTATTTATTTCCCCTCCGCTCCCCGCCTGCGGGCACAGCCGCTTCGCGCGGGGCCCTGAAAAAGTTATAAATGATGCTGACGCTTGAGCGAGCTATGTATATTAAGGATTTATAGCGTCGGCGCTGACCACCCGCTTGACCAAGGTCTGAACGCTCGCGGGTAACAACTTGCGAGGTGGGGGAGGACGGGGAAAAAGTTACAGTTCGGCTGGACGAGCGGGGCCGGCATCTACCGGGGCTCGAACCGGTGCCTGTGGCAGCGCCTTCGTCATCCCCTTTTATTACCGCCACGGCCCCGCCCCCCTCCGCCGCGGGTTAAATATTCATATTTCACGCGGCATCACGAGGGCGACGTCTGCGCCGACGACGCGGTGGCGTCGCGCTGGCTCAAGAAAGCGCCTCGTTGCCAGCTGGGGAAAATTAGTATTCGCGCAGCCGGCGACGAACCCGCCCCGCCCCGTCCCTCCACGCCGCGCTCCGACCTCGCGCCCACTGCGCGGGCAGGGCGCAGCGACCTAGCCCGGGTCCGGGCTGCTCGAGGTGGCGGAACACAGCGGGTCACGGTCACGTGGACACGCATGCGCAATTGCCAAAGAGCTGCCCCGGGATGGGTTGCATTCTATAGTTTTTTGCCGGGAATTACACAAGTGGTTCAAATCAATGTGTCAAACTTCTAAGGCATGGGACAAGGTGCAGATTATCATTTTTTCCTTTTGAACATTTCGTGAAAAAAACCATTTGCAATTAAGTTACATATCATCAATTTTGAATATCCGGCCTTTCTATTATATTGATAACAAATCATATCGCACTTATGTTAGGCAGGTACACGTTTTGACGCAGCCAAAGAGATATCGAGTACCTGCCTAAGTCCGGTACACGGTAAGTTGCCACCCAATCAGGGGGGCGATATTCTAAATCGAATATGTAACTTCAATACGTGCAATGCGCCAAATGTTATTTGACGGAATGAGATCTTCGACTCCCTCTAACTTTGTAACATTTATTCTCGATCGGTAGTGACCCTGATCACTTCCAGACTAACGCACCGGTAGCAACCTATACAAGAGGCTACAGACCGCGAGCGATCTTCCCTTCCTTCTTCCTATTATAAGTCTCTCCCGCAATCAAGGCTGTAATGCCGTGGGGAAATACGTTTCTCACTAACATACTCGTATGTGTATATATGTATATGACACTGCACATACACCAATCGTATCAACACGGTAGCGAAGACGAGCTTATATTCCGAACAAAAACCGAGTAATAATATAATTACCAAACATGGAAAATAATTAAAAGGAATGATAGCATAATTACAAAAAAATACTAAAATTTAAATAAAAATAGTGATCATCTTGAAAAACAACAGAAATACGACTGAGAAACCCATCCATGGAAATGCGTATTTCAGCGATATATTCCATGGCGCAGAAGCAGCACATTTCCTCACATAACATAAACAGAAAATCGCGCCTCCGGCACACAGCAAGCGCGAAGTGTACGTCAAATTCAGTGTACGGATCCGTTCCCGAGCACGCCTACACGCGGCCTGGCGTCGCAAGCGCCGCCCCCGCAGGAGCCCAGGCGTGCACCGACTAACACCGACGCACACGCAACCGCTTCGACGCGCGTCACGGACGTGCCCTCCGCCGCTGCCCCGGCGCGCTCCCCGCGTCGCAACGGCGCGACGTTTATGGGATTACAGTTTCCGGTCCAGGAAAATCGGTTTAAAACGTTAGCCGCGTCCCGGCCCCAGCGCCCGACCTGGGCGCAGTGTAACACTTTAATTGCATAAAAAATCCTTCTCCTGCCCCTCTCCCCCCCTTTTTTTCAAATCTAATTTTCTCTCCTCCGCGCAGCCGGAAAATCCGGGCCGGTGAACACCAATGTTTAGGGTCGGCCGGGCCGCCGCCCAAGAACTGTCCCTCCCGAAACAAGAATATGAACGTGGGCGTCGGCGAAACGCCCCGAGTTAAATCTCATTTACTCCAAAGCGACCTCCTTTTTCACGCGGCGGCGGAGGGAAAGCCGGGGCGGGGGCGGCGGCGGCGGCGGAGTCGCACCCAGCAGTCCTTAACGCAATTCCCGCGCGCGCTGCGTCGCGCCGCGCCGAGCTGTTAACGCGAGATTCCACTCGGCGGTACACGCAAATTATGGAGCCCCAGGGAGCGGAGACGCGCTGGGCAAGCACGCTGCGCCGCGGCCTGGCGGGGCGGGGCGGGCTGTGCCGGGAGCGGGACCCGGGGGCGGCGCCGGAGGCAGAGGCGGAGCCGGGGACAGAGGGCGCGACGGAACCGTGGAGCGGGGATGGCCGGGCGAGAGGCGGGACACGTTGAGGCGAGGGCGGGTAAAGGGCGGAGTGCTGAGCAGAACGGAGGCAGGAGCGCCACGGTGTTGAGGCGGCGGGGATGCAATCGAAGAGGAGCGAGAAAGTGCGAGAGAGGTAGAAAGGAAGGAAACGGAAGCGTGGGAGAGCGGGGCGTCGCTGCCTCTGCTGACACGAGGAAGAGGACGCAAGACGCGAGAGACGGGGCTGGAGGCGAGGATGAGGCGATGTTAGGCGGCCTGGAGCGAGCAGCGGAGGCGGGAGCGACAGATGTCGCGCTGTGAGCGCCGCAGGGGAGCAGTTACTCACCAGAAGGCGGCAGACAGGCGACGACGCAGGAGGTGGGGCGGGGCGGGGCAGGGTGAAGGAGATGTTGCTTTTGGACGTGGCGAGACGGGGCAAGGCAGGGGCGAGAAGCAGAGCTGGAGCATTGAGAACGAGACGACGAACGCAAATGCTGCAACGAGAGGCGACGGCAGAAGAAAGCAGCCTCTGGTTGGGAGTCGCTGGGAAGCAGGATGATGTTGAAAAGCAGCCCCACGATTGAGAAGTTGAAGTAAATGCACCGTAAGGAATACACTGGTACTCCTCCCGCGTTTCAGTTTGGTCCTGAACCACTCAACAATAAAATACGAAAATAAATCCACGAGTTGTCAAGAAAGACGTAATAAGAAAGGAATGAAAAAGCGAAAGGGAGACGATGGGCAAAAGGGAGGCGAAGGAAAGAGAGCGTAATCGATAAATAAAAGGATGCGAAAATACGAGGAAAGATAAGTTATATATGGACTCAAATACAAAACAAACGGTAACAAATAGATTTAGCAAGAATAAAGCAAGTTATCAGTTGAGCGGGGTGGAGGAGAAAAACGTGGAAAATATCTTTTTACTAAGGGATAGAATTATAATAAATGAAAAACAAACAAAACGTGTCTCAGACCGGTTCTGAACAAACCCTGATGTTACACAGCTCTGAATAAAACACACAACCTGACAATACTAGCCTCTCAGTTACAAGACTTCAGCGTCCCACCGTATCCAGCAGGCTTTTTCATACACTCTTTTTTCTTTCATTTCTTTCTTTTTCGAAACGCGCGGCGATCACGCGGTAAGAATAGAAAGGCACACGTCATCTCAGCGTGGGGCCCCCACCGCGATCCCGCGTTCGGAGCAACACGCCGATGTCCCCGCCCTGCGCTGATGGTTCACAGGGCGAGTCAGCGGACCTGGCTTGTTAGCGAGCGGAGCGCACTGGCAGGCAGACCGGAACGGGGCGCAGCACGCACGGACACGCTCAGCAATTGTCTCGTGTCACGCCACGTGATGGTAGCAAAGGGAGGGGCGTAAACGTACGGTGCGTGCGAATGATTGTATAAGACGTTTAATCGTTCCCGCTGCGACAGCTCAACGGCATCGTCGATGTCCTTTCGGCAGCCTTCAGATTACCACGAGGACCTAGGGTTCGAGATTGTCGACATTATCTACATACCTGGCTCCGGTGGCGGCTTGTAGGGTAGTCCCAGTGTGCTGTGACACCCACAACAAAAAGGAAGGAAAATAATTTCGTTCACCAAAAATGTGTGTATAAAACATACTTTCTTCAAAATATTTTTCTTTGTAGTAATTCATTTGATCGAGTGCGTAGTCATTCGATGGTCTATCAATTCTCTCTTCAATCGCACAGGGCTTAAGGCTGTCGGTCATATACCTCAGAGCCACCTGCGGATTCGCACCGTCTGTGCCCATTCAATTCTGTATAAAGAACGTTGTGTTGGTTTGTCTCTCATGGATAAGGCGATCTCACGGATAACATCGAACTGGCACAGTAAGTCACGTTTATACAGTGCACGAATGGTAATATCTTCATTGAGGAGACTATCTCTCGTACAGGATGATCCTGATGCTCTGGGATGTCGTACGCCCCTCCTTGTGTTTCGCACATTGGAAGGGGGCTTATGTCGTGGCGGTCACGCTTCCCCTCTTCTTCCTGTACCTTTCTTCAGCGCACTCAGGAAGCTAACCTATTGAGATGCGTTCGTAGGCTTCCGTGGCCTGAGTCAATACATTTTTTGCTATTCGGGATGAGCTCGGTCAATTGTGCTGATGTTTCGGCCATCTTGCTGTAGCCTTTTTCAAAGCTCTACTGCTGGCTGCTATACTGCTCAACAGTATAGCTCTGAAGAAGGCCACAGTAAGGGGCCGAAACGTCAGCACAATTGACCAAGACGCGACTCATCCCGGATAGCCAAGAATGTATTGACCTATTGAGATTACTGTGGGCGCTCAGAATTCCAGGAAGAGAATATTTATTTGTTCTTATTCTTAAAAATCACATATATGTTTAAAAATATAATGTTTGTTATCGATGATTTATTAACATCGATGTTTTAATTTTGAACATCGATAATTGGTAACATCGATGACGCATCGCTAACTGGTACCACCAATAGACTTCTGTACCGGCTGCCACTGCCTGGCTCAAATTCAGCTAGTATTTAGAGGAGAATTTTGGCGGCTGACTGCTCTGTCCGATGATTTTTCGTGGTTTCTCCGTCTAGTATCAAGCGAATATCTGGTCAGTATCCCAATTAACGAGTCACAATCCACGCAATCTTGTCCTCTCATTTCCTCCTACACCATTACAGTTGCATTCTCTGCACTATCACATATGTCGAGCTTAGACATGGCCCGAGAGCGGCGGTGTCCCGCTGGAGGGGATGTCTGGAATGGGGAAACCCCGCAACCCTATGTATTACTTGACACTGGATTGCACGTTCCGGCAGAGGGGGGCGCCGTCACTTCTGGGGATACATATTTTACTCTAACGGGTCTAATGACCTCACACACTCATTTAAAATACTCGTTTGTTCTACTGCGGCAAAGGCCTACGGGAAAACAAAATCATTTTGTACCAAATGAAATAAGAACTTAAAATTACAACAAAATTTTGTATTTATATATTCATTTACAGATACAATTTACAATATTTTAAAATAAACGGTAAGCTTAAAATTCCTATGCCTTTTTTTCATTTATATTCAAATTTTGTAAATAAAATGTTTGTTTTTAATTATTGTATTATAGCTGCCGATTTTACCTATGAATTTGAAAATGTACCTGATGATAAAGTCACATTTGGGCTTCGAAACGTAGTACGTATGTAATAAAATGAATTTTAGATAACTGATTGTCTAAAAATTAATTTGGAAACTTACTTTAAAAAAGTAATACAATCATGAAGAAAAAACAAACATTGTATTTAAACGTTCTCGCATACTACGTTCGTAGTATAAAAACAATATTGAAATACTGCAGCAAAACTGTGATTTGCGACAGAAAAATTTGTACTTTAGATCTCAGAAACCGAAAAAGTGGATAATTATTGTTCCTATAAATTACTTCTTCCAACTCGGTCGGCTATATGTAAAGTGGGGACCAAATAATTCCTTTACCTTATCCCGTGAAACTTACTTTCGAATTTTACATGTAAATTAGTGACCGACCTATCACTGGACATGTGTAAATTAGAGATTAAAAAGCTGATTGAGCAGTTAAGCGCGGAAAGGAAGCCGCCACCGCCGCGTTGCTGTGCAGCTTTTCCTTGTGCAGTTTTGGTTGCAGCTCTGTACGG
The DNA here is from genome assembly GCA_017312745.1 of Gryllus bimaculatus. Classification (NCBI taxonomy): domain Eukaryota; kingdom Metazoa; phylum Arthropoda; class Insecta; order Orthoptera; family Gryllidae; genus Gryllus; species Gryllus bimaculatus. The sequence goes on along the minus strand of BOPP01000072.1, from coordinate 5,619,917 downwards.
TGCATGCAATTCAAAATAGAGACTATGTGAAAAGAGCACTTTGTTTTGCGCCTGATAAGCGTCATGCAACGTACATTACAATGCTCATTTTTTTTTAAAGGCGAGGAACCTTGAACTCAATTGTACATTGAATGTTCAAGTCGTCGTCGCTGGTTTTGAAAAAGCAGTGCAAATGCTGTGCGTTTCGTGTAGCTCAACAGAACATCCATTTATGCGCCTTGAAAACTGAAATGGAACTTGTGTTTTAAAAATAATGGCTATGAAAATGTTCATTGAAATTAAAGTGTCACCTAAAAATTTGATCATTAAATAAAGAAATGCACATTTTTTTGAATATGTGAATAGCGCGTAACGAATTTCGCGTAACGTTTCGTGAAGAAAAGCCAATTTTAAAACTAGATTTCAAACACATTTTTTCTTCATTTTTTCTGAGATAGTTTGTAGTAAGAAAGAAGTGTCCCTTTTACGATTAACTCTCTCAGTTTTCAAAAATTGCAAAAGTTACAAAGAATACAAGAAAGTGTGTATTGTTGTAGTATCACTTGTTTTCTTTTTTGACATTGCACTGCATTTTACGTCTTACAGGACGTTCATGCAGGGCTCTTCTATTTGACTGTGTGCTGTTTGACAATTTTGAATGGTCTTCTTCCGATGAGTTAGCGTAGAAAGTTCGCCTGTTTCTCGCCCAAGAAATTTCTCCTTTCTCTGCTAACTGATGAAAAGGGCGTAGCGAAATTTGCGTGGTCAGACGGAAGAGCGGGCCTGATGGTCTGAGTCTCGCCACGTAAAGTAAGGCAAATTCAATTCAATTCAAAAAAGAAAAAAGAAATTAAATGGCGATAACAGAGTGATTGATTTGAGTGAAAATTCACAAACGTTTAGCTGATATTGAGTCATTGACACAAGAAACGAGTACTATTTTCTCTGGAAAGTGGTCAAGCAGAAAAAAGGATTCGAACAATCTCTCGGTGTTTATGAACAACCTTAAAATAAGTCATCGGACATTACCAGTCCGAGAAGGCAATTAAAACATGGAGTTGGCTGTTTTATTGATGAAGTGTTGATGTAAGTGTTGGTGTTTTCAATGAGTCGATGTCCACATGCGTCTTTATTCCCAGCACTACGCCAGAAACTGGCGCGCTATGGTCTTAGCAATGGCGCTGCACGCTGCTCCAGCCACGCCATCCCAGAGCTCGGGAGGAGAGATCCGCACTCCGACCCGCAGTGCCCAACTGTGCCCGCGAGCGTATAGGCGCCCTCGCCCTTGCTTTTGCCCTCTACGTCGCCCACGCCTGCGGATCCCTCGGGCAATGCTGCGCGAGCGCCAGCCCGGCTCCAGCCGACAGTCACACGCCGCCTTCCTCCACGCTTCCACGGGAGAAACACGCCTCCCACACACTTCAACACGCACAGCCGAAGAGGAGATTCGCTGGCATTTTCACAAATCATGGTCTGTTCATCCCATTAAGGGCAAGGGCCTTCTTCTCGCGCAGGAAATTATTAATCCTTCTTTAATCAAGTGATATGATGATGATGATAGTTCAAGGGACGATGACAAATACATCCATGCCCGAGGCGGGATTCAAAATTACGATCCTTCGACCCGAGATAGCATTGATACTACTGCTTTTCGATCTCCGGCATCCGGACCGACGGAGTATTATATAGGTGTATAAATCATGAACGACTTGCACATTGAAGATTCTGCACGACCTCGTTCCATCTGCGTATTGAATTATTCCACTGTCGACGGTTTTTCTCTTCCCTACTTTCTTACACCCGCGTTCTCTAAAGTGGTCTTTCTCAGCAAGTGCTTCCGTCCGCCCTCGTGGCCACCTGCACGCTCCCCACCCTCCGCCTGCGCAGCTCTTAGTCTTGCGAGCTGGGTTTTAGAACGTGGCGACTCGCGTTCTTGGCGACGTCGCTGCCTCCGCCGCCTTTCTCCGCAGGTGCTGACGTCATCACGGCGCTTCGTCTCGCGTTGCCGCGCCCCGCCCCGCCCCATTCCGCTCCGCTCCGGCGGCGTCCATTGCTTCGCTTATGAATTTATGATAACCGTTTTAAACGTCGTGCATAACTTATGATCAGAAGTAAAATAGTATCGGGTGGAAACTCCGCGCGTTGGCTGGGAAGTGCGACCGCAGCGGCACGTTGGCGGGACACGGAGGAGGGCGCAAGTACTTGTTGGCAGAACAATGGGCTAGTATTTCTTTTTTTTTTTTTTTAACTCTTGCTAAAATCATACTGGGCAATAGCACGATTGCGGAATGCGCTTATTGAATTAAATACAATAAGTTAAGAAGTAGTTGCGCGAGAAAAGTGTGTCAAAAAAGCCGTATCTGTGTTATGATGTAAAATGTGTTCGGAATTTCAATTTTGCTGAACGTAAAGGTGCTTACGTTAATACCAGAAGCAGAAGGCAGAATCGTTGAAAGTGGAATCTAAGCGTGTTGATGTGATCGTATCAAATCAGTAACTTTCTTACTAAGCTGATCCATCTACCTTAAAAAGCGTATTGTTTTGATTTGCTAAACATTATTTAGTGGATTATACACGCGTTGCATTATAACATTGCCTTAGCTATCTATCAAAAAATCGCCAAAACAGCAGATTGAGGAACGGAGAAACATGTATGTGATGTCGGTGCGCGGATTTTCCGACTGATTTGGATTGTTCAGACCAGACATACGAATTAATTACGTAGACACTACACAAATTTTTAAAAAATAGAAAGAAGAGTAAGTGATCACTTTAGACTTGCGTACTTTCGAGCTTCAGTGAATGATTTTGATGTTGTTTGTGCTCTATCAGGTCAAAATTGTTTTCTAATCTAAAAAATGTGCGTGTTTACGTTATCTAGAGTCGATTTGCATACAAACGCATGATAGATGCTGCCTCGCTTTGAGCCAACAACACATTACAAACGGGCCAACCACAGATCAACAGAACCACGTATTGATTGTTAGAAAAAATCCTTATTTAACTAATGAAATCACATTAGTTCCGTATTCTGAGGCCAATGCTACATACCCATATTGCAGTTACTATTCTCTATCTCTATCCTTTTTATATTTTTGTCTGTCTTCCCCACTACTCAACAGTAAATGAGCCACCATTTTTATTTATGAATGATATCTTTATGGAAACGTACACAGATTTAATCCTTCCTCTTAAAGCGCTAATAACACCTCACACAATAGGAATGAGGGAGGGAGCTTAACTTTTGAAAGCGAAGCTATTCGCGATTTGTTACTTTCTTTTACTATATTTCTTTATTACTTTCAATCTTGATATTCAATTTTTTTTACCTGAGAGTTTGGGAAATTATGACCTTTAAGAATAGGCTCTCGAGGCAATCTGGCATCCGACAAACTGAATAACCAATTTAATTATTAATAATATCAGTAGACTTAGTTTCATTCTCATTGCGTTATTTTTTGTTAATTTTCTAGTAAATGTCATACAAATTACGATAGTAAATAAAACATTTCAATGGCAAAGGAGTCCCAGAATTATAGTTGACTCCCTCAAACCTCCATCATCTTGTATTTGGCTGCGCATGCTTATGTCTCACACATTTTATGATTTCAGCAATATTTAACGGGATATTTTTTGGACGTGGTGGGATTAAAGAATAAAGCTTGCGTTAACATGTGACGTCCCTTCTACATTTCCCCACCAAGTATCGCTCGCTCTACACCATGGACAGAATTTGAATTCCCCTACAAAGAGTGAGAATGAAAAGTCATTGATACCAAAGCAACGGAATGAATCGTAAGTATATAATAATGTAGAGAGTTTGTGAATGAATGACTGGGGGAGACCTTAGATGGGTCGTTAAGTCGTAATAACGAATTGTTTCATTGCATTCGTTATTAAGTTAAAATCTTGAGAAAAAGAGGAGAGTAAAATACATTCAACGTTATGACAATCTACTGTAACTTTCATATCTAATATGAAACAATTGTTTTATGTACCATTTCTGATACCATTGAAAACATTACAAAATTTTATTTTGAATATCCGTATTATCACTTACAAATATGCAATAGTATTTTGATAGAACGTTCAATGACATAACGTGCAACGTTTAGGCACAACTACAACAAGAACAATGCAATAAAAAACAAAATAATATGTGTATAGAAATGGGTGACTGTTGATTGTCAAAAACGTCTTTTCTTGAAAACCTAAATTCAAAAACCTAAATTTCGGCAACTATCCCATTTGTAACTGAGATGGGAAATCGTTTTTAAATTTCAGACATTTTACTAAGAATGCAGCACCTAAATATTCTACTTTCTTCCAGCATGATTTTTGCCAAAAATGCAAAGCATATTTAAAATACGGTGACGTCAAACACCACCACTAAAATAGCTGAACGGGGAAAAAGCGAACCCTTCCTTGTATTCTTCATGAGGGCCTGCCACCTACAGTGGAGCGCCTAGCGCACGCAACTTGCAGAGCATGCGAGACACGCACGCGGATGCCAATTCCAACTGAACATCATCGGCGGGCCTCGAACTTCAGTGCACGCGAATACGCTTGCCTCGGTTCCAGCAGGCCATGACATCGCACGTTCGCGCAGCACCATCTTTTCTTCATCCTTTGAGAGTGTTCCTGGAGGCATTCAGGATGCTCGCATAACGAAGAAAATTCCTCGTAACAAACACATGCCTCATATGGTGAACAATTTGGTCATTGTGACTATTCTTTAAGTATGACCAAGGTCATATCATCAGCCGAGTTATTGATAATAAAACAATTAATCTTTTTCCATGACAACATATGAGGACACTTAGATACCATGAGCAGTTCCTGTTCAAAATTGCTTTTGTGAAACTGAATCCCAATAGGAATCACAAAGTTAGTTTTATATAACTAAATAATATTAAACGAACAGTTTGAAAAGCAAAGTGAACGATGTTTTTAGCACCCAGAGAACATCACAGACGGCAGAAAACTCTGTACTACTCATTACATATCTGCACAGAAATTGAAAAACATCTATGCATCTTCGTGTCGTGTAAAAGATGTGTGTATGGTTTCGTTAAGGCACCCAGGAATTCGTGTTAAATCAAAAAGAATGAAACAGTTACGATTTTGACTGAAAATACCAATATTTTATTATGGTTTCACCTACTTTCACACTGCACGTATCGCCTCAATTATTATACTCAGTAGGTCACTGCTTATGACTCAATTAACGCCGTGCGGCAGTAAAGCTCAAAGGAAGAGGCCTTCCGCCATTAAATGTTATTAAGATGTTGCATTATGATACAATAACTTTTTATACTACTGATCTATACTTTTTAAATCTACTATATAAATATACAACACTCCGTTACTGCAGTATTCGTCAAAAATGTTTTTCTTAAAATATTTATATTATCGCAGTGTTATACGAGAGTATTTTATTTATTGTTCTTGAACAGTGAGTATGCTGCGTTCTGGAAAACGTGATTTTATTTGGTTTTGTTTAGGAGAACTTTTCTACTGCACGACACTAGTATTTGTTTAAATATTTCGGGGATTTATCTATAGTAATAACAGATATCGTTTCGTAGTTAGAAGCTCAGATTTCATTTAAAAATTGTTACCACTATAGTACTTAACATTTTCAAACTCTCTGCACTATCGAACGAATATCTCAATTAGGCCGAAGAAAAATATGTGATTTTACATTTTTCGATTTTTGTTGAAAAATGTTGCTGATTGCTAACATGCAACAGGAAATTATACTTTGTTTCTAGTGGTAGTGGCTAGGAGGTTCTCACGAAGTGAGAGCTTGTGGATATTAACGGCTCAGTAAGGATACGGGATGCAGGAAATAGGTTGAGGTAGAAGATTGAAAAGTACTGGAAAGATATGAAGTAGCAGGACAGGATAACTGTGCAAATATGAATATTCATAACAGTCTGAACAAGGTCTCTGTATGATCACAGATCATTGTTTTGCGCTCACTATTACATCAATATTGTATCATTCTTTTGAGACCTTTGTGTTTTATTGAAATGATGTTTCATTTGTTTATTACTTGTATTGTATTAAATATAAAATTATTATTTTGTATTAATATGATTGAATCATATTAAAATGAGACAATAATGTATTATGATATTTGACTGGTTTGTTGTGATTGTATCTTATTATTATATGAAATGGCAAATCTGGTATGTGTACACCCGATAGGGATTTGGTGATTAAAATAAAAGTACTACTATTGGCTCTAAATGTAAGTAGTTTCAATCTCACAGCCGTCACAGATTCGATCTACCACCTACAATTGATTGCTTGACTAATGTTTCCAGGAACGTTTTCGATGACTAACACCATTAGCCCCGAAAGTACGGAGAGCACGGAAGGTGGCTATGACCACCACTCGCTTAATTACGACATTAGAGCCGACTTACACGTCGGTTCCCACAAGCGGGGCACCGCCCCAGCTGGGACAAGCTCTGAGCTCCAGATCCATCTCGCCCAGACAAGTGAGAGAGTGTAGTGCATATGTGGATATAAAGGGTGAGGACAAGGACAAGGAAAATGAAGGAAAAATCGCGAGATCCATGGCCCGTTTGTTAAGGTAAAACAATGGCAATCGCCTGGTGTAAATTGGAGGAAGCTCGGAAAACTACCAATTAGATCAGCCGGCCAGAATTCTCTTTCGGAATGCGGCTGGATTTCATATATCCAGATACTGTTGAAAACCCCGCCTCCGTCGGAAAAAAAAACCACCACATAGAAAACCCTGCCACCCCTCCAATGGAACCCTAGAACATCCCGGTGACATCAATTGATGTCCTGAGCCACCTCAGGCGATCTCTCCCTCTCCCGAGGTTCCCACCGCCGCGGGAGCAGCTCCGTCCTCCTCCCCCCACCGACGGCGCGCGTCCCGGTATGTCCCGCTCCGCGCGGCGGCCGTTGAAATGTTAATCCAGCGGAATGAAGCACGGCTACCCCCGGCACCGCGGCCACGTGGACGGCGCCGCGAATCGAGAACGACGTCCCACATTCGCAGCATGTGGAACGCGGCCTCCGACTAGTGATGCGACATCGATAACAATACAACGATACTCAAAATTAAAACATCGATGTTAAAATACATCGATGATTTTAGACTTGATTAGTAACCTCTAACATTAAATTCATGTTTGTCAATTTGCTGAATAAGCGTACGACAGTACGAGAAGAAGGGGCAGACTCTACGCCCACAGCAGTATTTGTACCGCAATTCAATGTGCAAAATGAATATCAAGATAGAGAAAATGCAAGGCCATTGAGGTCATCTAGGGCGAGAGAGTTTGGTAAATAAAAATAGTGCAAACAGAGGTCTTTTGGTTCCAACACATGAATAATAGTTTTACTATCATTTAACATTTTATATTTTCACTTCTGCAGTGTAGTGATCATGAGAATTTTTCATACAAAACAAAAAAATCAGAAAAGTAAAAAACAACGAACACAAAACATCGATGTTAAGAAAGATCGGTGTTAATACATCGATATCGAATCTCGACCTCGAACAGGGCCAGCATCCCACCCGCCGGCTAAACGCTGGCGCCGGCGTGAGCGCATATGTACACGCAACGTCCGATTTCGATATCAATGACAGTATTGATGAAGCCAGTATTGCTGGATGCATCTTAAAATGTGTAAAAGCATGTTTAAAATTTAATTCGTTTAGAATACACACAAACACAGGAAATAAAACATTGTCGCGAATATACAAATATTTTCTTTGTTACATTCATATGTAAGCAATGAGTAACCATTACGTTACACAGAAAATCAGTAGATGAGTTGGATCTGATTGCATTAGTGGAATCATCGCCTCCGAACACTACGGGCAAGCAATTGCACGTGCGAGGGCACGTGCAAGCCAATTAACAAACCACGGCAGCATGTTACAATTAAAGATTGAAGCGCATGGCACGAATATTTATTTCAGAATATTACAATTATATATGCATTTCTACCATTATTAATACGTGATCCATCCTTGTCAAAATCATTTCATTATGGCTCACTGATTGCCTTACATTTTCATAATTAGGCAATCAAAACCGGATTTTCTTCCCTAGAAACAATATTTGTCACCGGCACTGTGATTGCAAAATACGATACTAGTTACACACTATCGAATCATATTTAGTTGGAAGTACGTTTAAAACATTTGAACAAAGTGTTCTGTCATTACTTTTATTGTAGATCGTTCAAAAATGTAGCGAACGAAAATAAAATTTCCTTGCCGTAGTAAATAGAATATTCATCATAGATCGTACGCATAAGTAAATTATCAAAGAGCTGTTAATCTTGCTCAATTAATAAATCGGATCGAAACAGCGTTCCACGTAGCAATAAACTCCCCAAAGGAGGCACTCGCAGAAGCGAAACAATTCCCATCGCCAGCGACCCGTTGGCAAGCAGCGCGAGCGTACTCCGGATGGGGGCTTCTTTAACAAAGGTTGGCAGCGAGAATGCGCGCCGGCGCCGCTATTGAACGAGCTTCGATCGCCGGCGGCGGGGCGGGGCGGGGCGGCGCGGCGCGCAGGTGGAAATGAACAGGCGTCGGAGCATCACACGCGGCGGGGGCGGAGCGAGAGCTGCGGCGGGAAGCGCGGGGGGCGGGGAACGACTAGAGAAAAGAGAAGAAGAAAAAAACAAACAGAAATGACAAGGACAAGCGTTCACGCGAGAGAATCGAACTGCTGTCAGCGGAAGCCACCGGCAATTGAGGAGCCAGCGCGCGCGACGAGCCGCGAGGGAAAGGAGCTTAGAGAGGGAGCGAGGGGGGGGGGGGAGCTGAATGTACTAGTTGAGAGTCAAAAAAATAATTTTACGGAGAATTCACATTACCATCGTTAACGTCGGAGTCTCACCAGAAGAACTATTAGGAGACGTAGACAATAACATCGTCTTTAGCAGAAATCATTCCCCATTTCCAATACTTGTGTTTCATTAGAATGTTCAGATTAAATATTTCTGGTACAAGCTGGGTGGCGGGGAGGGGAGGGGCGGGGTCTGTCCTCCCGCTGGCGGGGCTGATAGCATCGCCGTCACGCGAGCGGCCCAGCTCTACGCGGCGTCCCACCCTCTGCTCGCCCCCGCGGGTCGCACCGCGCCCCCGTCCCCCGCTCTTATTCCTGGAGGCGTAATTCGCCCAGCCACTGCGCGGCCTCGTACTTGCTTCAACCGCCGCTGCCGTGACTCTGGACGATTCGTTGTCAACAGCTCGTACGTTGGCCACGACGGCTCCCCAACCGGCTTGCCACTCGACAACCGAGAATCGCGTTTTACATTTTTTGTTTGTTTTTTGTTGTGATTCTACGGCAAAACAAAAAAGGCATACAAAAAACGTCTGGCAGTTTATTATCCAATGACAAATCCGTACTTTGTACCTAGACAAATATGCTTACGATATATCACATGATTTCCATCCTGGTGCACTACCGAGGAGATGAAATTAGCCTTCGAATGGGAAGAGATTACTCTGTTAAGGTAGAGCAATTTGAAGGATAAGAGTTCAGTTTTAAAAACTAGGAATGGCTAGTGATACGAATACAGGCTGTTACAATAAGATAACAGCATATAAATGAAAATCACTGCGATAAGTGATAACACTTTCTCGTGAACCCAAATTTCTTAAATATTTTAATAACTCACAATAGCAATTCGTTAACGGACAATCTTGTTGAAAATATGTAGCAGCACTGAGGCGAAAAATTGTAGGGAAAAAACAGTTAATGCTCGAAAATATACCTATCTACAGTGTATTCACATTACAAACTATATTTTTGGTGACCGCCTTCTCAAAAGTTATTTTTATACGAACCAATAAATGTATATAGGTAATTTTGCAAAGTTTCCTTATTTCATCTCTTGCCTGGGAGAAATGGAAATACGTGGAACTATTTTTCGTTCGATCACAAAATATAACGTAAGGAAGCTCCATAAAATTTTATTCCGGCACCGCATAAACGTGAATCCAATATGCCCAGTTCCAATAACCTTTCCGCAAGAACGAGCCCCCAGCAACAGTTCTCAACAACAGTTTTTCATGGAATGACTGATGACCGCAGAAACCTCAGTGTCGCCGCAAATACGAAAAGAACACAAAACTCCCAGCACTGCCGACCGCCTGAAAACGCCGCCATCGCAAGATCCATCGACGAAAGCAGTCCCCCGCAAAACCGCCAGCAAATAAATACTACGAGCGGGCGCAAGAAAGAACATTAATAAGCGAGAAGTTACTTATGTAAGCTGTCCTGTTGATATTCATGACGCCGCAACCGCCGCTTCGAATTTGTCACGGGAGAGATGAATGAGACGAAAAACAACGCGCCGCGTGATCGATGGGTGCGAAAGAAACAGCGGAATCTGGGTTGCGCAGGGCTCCTTTAACACGCTCCACTAATAGATTTATTAGGTTAATTTCTATGACGCGAATAAACACGTGGCGTTTTCGATTTACATTAATAAGAGCGGAGGAAGCGGAGCTTTTTCGCAGGGCGGGTCGCTCGCGCCCTCCCTTCGCTCGTGCCCGGGAGCGCGGCCGCCACCACCCCCACCCTCCCCGCCGCCGCCGCCGCTTTGGAGGCATTTATCAAAGTTAAATACCGGAAAAAGTCGAATGAAGGCGACTGGCGTAGGCGCCGGGGAGGGCGGTTCATGGATCACCTTGTCATCGCGGAGTAAAGTACGACGTAGTGTGCCTAGGGTGGGGACGACGGGGACGCTGGTGCGGGGCAGGTGCCGAGGCGAGGGGGTGGGAGCTTGAGGGGAGGTAAGGCCAACGAGAGCGACGTGGGGCGGTGAGGGCGTCGTTGCGTGAACGGGATGAGGGCGTAGAGGCATAAGGAGTGGTCGGGGCGGTTGGGGAGAGGAGACAGGTGAGATGTGCTGGGTAACGGAGGGAGATGGGGCGTAAGAGGCGTTGCAGACGTCAGGGGAGGCAAGGAGAGGTATGGGGGCGCAGCGGGGAAAGAGGTGGCGGTAGGAATACAAAGAGTAGATGGGAGGGTAGCTGTAGAAGCGGCAGCGAGGACTGCAGGCGGTGAAGGCGGCGGGTGAGGCGAAAGCAGCGGAGTCTCAGAGCGGGGCGATTAGCGGTGCTCAAGGCGAGTGAGGGGGAAGAAAAGTGGGGGGGGGAGCGGGGTGGGTCGGAGCAGAGGCGGGCTAAGAGGCTGGAGCGGCGCGCGAAAGTCCCGTTGCGTAGAGGGAAGTGGGATGAGGGAGGCGGGGCGGAGGCGGCCACGTCGCACGAATGGAGGTGCGTGTCTGCCCCGCGGAGGAGGGGGGCGCACGGAACACTGCCTCCTGATGGCGAAGTGGTGAATGCGACTCAAAGGAAATGATAAAAAAGAAATATTTGACAGACGCGAAAAGTGAAGAAATATTTGAAATAAAATTGAATATTTGAATCGAATGCTCCTAAAAATCAAACATTAGCAAAAGTAAGGATATGCCCATGATTTCGGTATATGCACCTGACAAGTAAACACACGAAAAAAAATTCTCACGCCGAATATTTCATTTACATAAAAAATCTATTAGGAATACGTAGGGTAGAAATAATTAGTAACTAGACTTTCTTTCAGGGTAAATACGTAATGAGAAATGTTTACATTAGCTAAAGCGGCTATCAGAACAAAATAATTAGCTAGAAATTTACATGTATCCAACGATCAAAAGGAAAAAGCAACATTTCAATGCCATGAATAAGTGTCGATGAGAGAAGCTTTACTGCCATCGTAGTCGGACATGCGAGAGGGGAAGTCGGTGTAGAAATAGTGATCGGAAAACGATATCGGGCCACATATCGAGGTCCGAGTGCAGTAGTAGAGTTTCGAGAAAAGTATGCCGGGGTATGCCGGTGGTTGGAACGGTTTCCACTGCTCAGCGCCGTCGGGAGGACCAACAGGGGAAACCCGGTGTGGAGCGAGTGGTGTGGGAGTGAATAATGCAAGATCGAGGGGTGTTGGGGAACCCGATGAAGCGATGAGGTGAGAGCGGTGGTGACGCGGGAGGTGACGGCCACGCCAACAGAGGTCGGGGCGAAGGGAAACCGATAATGTGGTTCCCGGTTGGGCCACGGGGTGGGAGTGAATGCTTCAAAGGGGCGAGTAGTGATGAGGAGGGAAGTGAGCAGCACAAGTTGCGAGGCGGATGTAGTGACGCTGTTGAATGTTGAGTGATGGGGACACAGGATTACGGTTTCACGAGGAGTTGTGGAAACGGGTATTGAAGGCAAAAGGTAGTATCGGTGAAAGCGGTGGTAATGTCAGTGAAAGGCTATTATTGTTTGTAGCATATGCTTTTGTGGGTATGATTACGGGGGTACGGTGGCGGCGGTAGAATAGCGTGGGTACGGTGGCGTGAGAACGAAGGAATATGTGCGGAGGTGTGGGTACGGAGACATGGATTCGGTGGCGTGGGTACGTTGAGGCTGTACGGTAATGCGGATACGAAGGTACGGAGGCGACGGCATGATGGCATCGGTATGGTGTGGTCGGTACGGTGTGGCCGATACGATGTGACCGGTAGGGTGTGGCCGGTACGGAATGGCCGGTACGGTGTGGCCCACACGGTGTGACCAATACGTGCGGCTGGTACAGTGTCACCAGTACGTTAGCAACCGAAACTAGGGCAGTATCGTAAGGTGGCGGGATAATGGCGGCTGCATAGTGGATGTATGATGGAGGTGGCCAGATTGCCGGGTGGCGGCGAGGGCGTGGGCGGGGCAGAGTGGGCCGCGCCCCGGTGAAGAGGCCGCCGCTCCATATTCATGGGGGCAGCGCCGCGACGCGACCGTGCGGCCGCTCTCTCGGGGCGGAGAGCCCTTCCATTCCCTTCCCTTCGCTAAAGCCTCCCGCTCCGAGTGGCACTCCTGCGCCCACAACCTCCCCCACCCCCCAGGGCGCACTTCCGCCCGTAAATGCCCTTGTTTGTCCAGACACCTTTTGGATTTTCTCCAGAAAGCCACATCCCAATGCAGCCTTCTCCACGCCTTCTGCTGCCACTTTGCCGACATTCGCGCACACCGACTTTTCATTTAATGTAGAGATTAAAAAGCAGGCACTTCTTGGGTCGATTTTACACATGTATCACAAATACAATACAGTCTATAAACATCATAAGGAAGACTCATGTATGTTCACAAATAAATTCAATCGTGCTACGTCAAGCGATTTTGAACAGTAATAAATATTATGATATTATTTCCGAACGTTGTATTAATCAACACCTGGGATTCAAGTCCCGACTGTAGCAGGAATTTTGACATTATCTTATCAGCTAGGACAAGTTCAGCTGTCAAAAGGAGAATTCTAGCGGCCAGCGGCTCTGATCAGTATCTTTCCGTGTGTTTCTAATCAAGACCAGGTGAATGACGGACCTGTACCCGGGCCTCAGACCGCGCGCGATATTTCTTTCTCCTTCCTACTCCTATTCTCATCACTTACACCCACTTAAACTCACATGCACTACACTACCACACATGTCAGGACACCAGCCGGGGGCATAGAGCTGGTCCCTGTTGGGGCGATGCATCGCTGGTGGGAGATACTTAAAAACCCGCAGGCCGGCGGATAAGGTCGGCATCGGACCTCGCCATTCAGAGGGAAGATCACCGCCTCCCGCTCAGGCAATTAAACATGCACTAAACTTACGGAACTAATGACCTTAGCCGCTCGAAATCCTTAATCAATCAATCAATAAACAGCAAACACATTTAATCGATTAACATAAAATATAATACCAGCAATGAACTCTAAAGCAGCTCTGATTGTGGATAATATCGGGCCCTGCCGTCGCCCACGACCGCCTCTCGCACGCAATCGAATCGATGCGCCGCGAATGAAGCCAGCGCCGCCGCCCGCCGGCGGGAGCCCGGAGCCGCCAAAACGGCGCCGCCTGGCGGGGGCGGCGGGAGCCCTCGTTTACGTATGCGCATACGGAGCAGCGGGAGCGCTCGCCGGAGTTTCTTGTTACATATTTGCCCAATGCGCCGCGCGGCCGTCGAGTGCGGAGCCCAACGGGCGCCTGTGACGTCACGCCCACCCACCCCGGGAGACCTTGAGCCATCGGGGGTTTGGCAGCGACTCAGAGCTCCCCATACGCACTCAACTGCGCGAGTCGGAAAGGCGGCGCCGCGAGGCCACAGAAATGTCGAAAAGGGCTTCTAAAAGGAACGGTTCAAGTGCCGCTAAGTAAAAATGTGAGGGGAAAACCTCGAAAAAACACAACGAGAAAAGTGTTAAAAGATTGGAGAATTAAGTTGGTACTTGTCTTATACAAAAAGTCTTTATACGAAAATGTTTTAACCTCAATAAAAAATTATTAAAGTTAAAAGAAGGAATTCAGATGGGAATATTACATTCTACTAATTCTACCGAAAACATTAATCTTATTAACAAATAAACTAACAAGAAAGAAAAATTAATAAGAAAACTCATGTAGGTAACAAAAAAATCGTCATTAATCTGAGGATCGAATAGTTTGCTGAGGGTAGGAATTGAAAACCGAATTGGTGATATGGTGTATTGTAGCTCTGCAGCTGTCTTCTTTAACATCGAAAAAGTCTTCGACGCAGAATAGTATCTTTGTTTATTATTAAAACTCCAAAATCTTGGCATCACTCAGTACAGTATTCTCCTTAACAAAAGCATCCTCACAAACAGGTCCTTCACCATACTATTCTCTGTCTCTACTATGCATACCTCAAGGCTCTCATCTTATCTCCAACACTTATACCTTCACGTAAGAGACGCCGAACACCTCTCTCACACTCTTTGCTGACGACCACGTTATATACTCAACAAACTTAATGACGCAACTCTTAATTGTTCAAACTGGATCATATCTCTATTAAAGCCAAAAATTGTACCATCAAATTTACCCCTGCAAGCCATGGTCCCCAACGGACATAGATATCCTTATGTTCTCCGTTAGCCTGCGAAATATCGACTAGCAAATATATTTTCTAAAAATACATCAAAGATATGTTATTGAAGTGGTAAATTTGATTGTGTTTATATGTCTTTCAAGATACAAATGTATGGTTGAGGATTCAAGACCCTTTGTCAAGTGATTAACAGACTTAAAAACAACTATTAAATAACGACCGTTAACACTCCAACTCGTTACTAATACTATACAAAATCATATACAGAACCATTGTCGATGTTTTTAAATGAATTCCCAAAATAATACAGAGAGCTCACGTTCTTTTGTGGAAAAATGAAACCTTACAAAAAATTTCAAAACAAGAATGAATGAACGCAAAAGCCTTTATTTAGTACAGCAACCAATATGATCACGCACAACTCTGGTGCTTGTCGGCGAGCGGCAACGAGAGGTATTACAAAGAGGATACGAATCGACAAGGCACCTCCACAAACGCCTGCACCGGAGGGCACATAATCCACAGTGGGTCATAATGACTCAACACGAGCGGACATCAAATATTCTGATATCACAGTAAAAACATCAACGAACGAATAAAAAACCGGGAGTGAAAAGTAATCACGGAATTTGAGAGAGCGCGTGAGTGTACGTATAAGTGTGTGTATGTGTTCTCGTGCGTGGGCAAACACGTAAATTAACCTTCCAACTTGATTTTCCTTTCTTGGATTTATAGATTTCGAAATACCATTTCTCAATGAGATTCTTATAAATGCACTCTTTCTTTAATAAACGAAATCAAAAGGAAAAAAAAACTTAAATCATAGGTCTCCAAAACATTGCCAAGTTAAAATGACAGGTTTCGTCCATCTCATTCCTGGGTGCGTCTTTCGTCCCATCTGGAACAAGCATGCAACCCGCGAGCGAAGTTGCGCACCATCCTTCCGTCGCAGTTTCGGCACGCGGCAATTATTCTTTCTCTTCGGGACTCCCTCATTATACAGCGTTCGACGCGCCTTTCTCGTCCCGGCCCCCACGCCCTCGTTCCCCCGCCGCGGTCTGCCCCCCCAAAGGCAGGAGCCTGGCCGCCCGACCGTCTGCGGGGCAAGGAGGAGTCGAATAAAGGAAAATTAAATAACGCGAGCATGCCCGACACGTCCACCGCATGTGCCGAAGAAAAAAAATCAATCAGGGGATTTTCTGCAATTGGGAGGGCGTGACGGCCAAGCAATGCATAGATGTAGGAGAATAAA
>BOPP01000072.1:5579853-5599087 GCA_017312745.1 Gryllus bimaculatus | reverse complement strand
TCATTGAGTTCGCATCCATCGCCATCGCGACCCTTCTCGCTTCGTCACTCTTTCCATAGCCCCCGCCTACTTCACTTCTGCTTTCACCCTCTACTTCCTCACTGCTTCCCCCACCGCCTCCCCCACCCTGGCCCCAACCACTCCATTTCCACGCGGCACAGCCTCTACAGCAGCAGAGCCACCGCTTCTCCCTTCCCCTCCTCCACCCCCGCCGCGCGGCGTCGGAAGCCCCGGCGAGGGAGGAGTCGGAGCGGGATTCCGTGGCTGTTGCGAAGTCAGCGGGATGAGCCGGCTTTGCACACGAAGTAGGCGGGAAGGGCCGTGCCCGTGACCGCCAAGAAAGGCATGTTGTTAAGGCGGTCAACTAATCCACTGATTAAAGTTCCCTAACAATTCCTTCGCACGCAACAAACTTGACAAATGCTCCGCTCTCCTGACATTTTTCATTTTTATTCATTTATATGGCTTGATTATGGAATACTCTGTTGAGATTTGCAAAGGTAAAAATAGTATTAGTGTATACACAAAATTGTCCTATATAATTGTAAGTTTTTTGTTAGTTGCTTTTTATTTTCTCTTTTTAGATACAATTTGACTATTAATGGACGTGGTATTGTCTTTTAATTGAAAGAAAATATAAATACATATATCAACACACAAATAACTGAATAATTGGCCTATTACACCAATTTCACACTGTGTTTTCAAATTTCGGAGTATACAAAGTGTATATTTATACTTCTAAATATTTAAAGAAATGGTACGATGTTTATTATGACAAAATTCCTGAGAAGGCCCAGAATTGCTACGAAACATATTAATGTCTTCTATTACCACACCAAAAAGAACGTAAATGACGTTGATCTCAACAAAATTAAACAACTTGATAAAAAAGCACCTCCCGACACAATGCAAAGACCAATAAGTTGGAGTGCTCCGAGTGGATATGTCCTACATTTGTTGTGGGATTTGTACGTGTATCGAGTAAACTGTTCCTCCTTGTTCATTATTTTTTTTCTCGGTTTTTCATTTAGATAATTGAAGTACTATGTACCATTCAACATTTTTACCAGTTTCTAATTCATATACAAAAGATAAGGAGACTTCCTGCATGTCTCAAATGATAAACACAAAATGGTCGAGTTATTCACAACATCGTGATGCACTACACATTACTACATCTGCACGTGATGCCTCTTTTTGTACTTAAAATATATTAATGTCTTTGTATTTATTTGATTATTACGAAGCGTACTAAGAACCATAAATATACACAATCTTTACTATTTCACTGACATAATTGTCACGTAGTAAAATCCTTGGAAACGTATGTATTTGGACTTCTAATGGTGTACAATAGTTTATTTTATTATCGGTGTTTCAAAAATAATCACACGAGTTCCTGCCTTTACATCTACGGAACAGCAAAATATAAACTACAGTTTAATCCGTGTAACATACGCGAAAACACCATCCTCCACTGCCCCCTTCCTTCCAAATTTTATCCCTAGCTCTCGAACACCGCCCCGTGCACCGCGCCGCACGGGCTGTAACGGCGCGCATTGCGTTGCAGCGACGAGCTCGTTCCGGCTCCCCGCGACCGTTCAGTAAATAAGACACGCTGTTGCGGGAACGACGGGATTTTAGCCGACAGAAAATTAAAACTACGAAATACAACAAAATGCAAACATATTTCGCGAGCAGCCCTCCGCCGCGTAGCCCGAGGGCTGCAACGGGGCACGCGTCACATACCTTTCCCGCTAACAACGTCCCCGCCGGCGAGGCACGGGGAGAAGGGGGCGGGGCCCGCACTTCACAATGGAACACAGCGCGGACCGGCCCGCCAATTGGGGGAAGTCATGCGCCACCATACGCAGAAAGTACGGCGAAACATTCATAGCTACACGAGACGCGATAATCAATTTATGTCGCCGGAGCGTGCGACCTGCAACAACGCCCGCCCGGCACGGCGCGGCGGACCGCCAGCGAATAATACACGCCTCGAAAGCGATGTTTACGCGCGGCCGGTGGGAGGATGAACGCGCGCGCCAATGGACGAGACGCGCGCGCGGACGCGTTCCGAAAGCGCGTGAATGGGGGCGAACGAGGCCCGTGGCCGTGCGGGGGTGGTTTTGTGCGCCTGATGCGACCGGAAACACCGCAACCCCGGTCCGGCCAAATGCGAGAACGGAGCGCAATGAGTGCGGATGCTATTTCAGCATCGAAGTCAAAATGTGACTGAAGTAGTTTAACCACTGTGTACCTTCTTTCTTCCACTATTGTGAATAATTACTAGCGCTGCAATTATGTAGATATAGTGTTTTTCAACATGTATAAAATAGTTAAGTATCATACAATAATTCTCATACTTTGATTCAATGTATTGACGTGTTCGTATGCTTCCGAAGCCGGAGTCATTGGATACATGGCTGCCCCGGGTGAGCCGCGTCTCAGTCGAAATGTTAGCTCAATCGACTGACACGCGGCTCACCAAGGACAGCAAAGTATAAATTGTATTGATATAATCATGTCGCCAAACAGCTTTCAAGAATTGAAAAAAAAACTAGGGACAAAACATCGGCAGTTGTGAAAATAAATACTCTAATTTTTACCAACCTGAAGAGTTATGTAGTTATTTGTTCATTAAAAAATGTCAGAAAGATAACGAAAGAATTCACTTTTGATGTAATTCACATCATGATAAATGTTAATAAAAAAACTTGTACATTTAATTGCGCATGCGAATATTCGTCATTAATTGGAATTAAGCATTCTTCACGTAAGGAAAACGCATCCAAACAGTTGCATACCGATTAATATGAGTTATTAAAAGCTATTCTATTAGTAACGACAGCAGAGCAAAAGCGCACAAGCAATTTGCAAACTTGTCCTCTCAATCAAGGGTTTTAGCAATTGTCAGCAAAATTAAAATAAGATACTGCTGGAACCAGAAAATAGAACGTCCTTCCCTGAGCTCACGTACCACAAGAAACGGCGTTTAAAGCCGATGAAATTAACCCACGGTATAGCCAAACCGCATTTCGGGAATATGTAAATTTCAACTTTCTCCAGATGATCTGGCTTTCACTGAACAGTCACAGTGCTCCTAAGCGGAATCACTATGCCGCTGGTTGCAATGCGCCGAAAAAAATAACTGCGGAAGTGTGTTAGCCACATGTTTCTCACCAGCCTAATCACTTCAGTCTGCATTTAAAAGAAATGGAACAAGGTAGAGGTTTACTCATATTTCTGTAACTTTTGTAAACCAGAAGAAAAACAAAGTTCCCATACTTCCAGACATTTATCAACTTGTGTCCACCCTATTTGCTGGTTCCTATACACATATTTTAGTTTTATGAACACGTTCGTACAACATATAGATCACTGTTTGTTTTTGGGAGACATTCTCCGGTCTTTCTTTTAGATGAGCGAAATGAGGGTTATCATTACATTGCCGCGACCCCTTCATTTGTCGCGTCCGCTGACAGCCTGCATCGGTGGCCGGTTTGGCGCATTTCGCGCCCCCGCGGCCGCCGCCGCCGCTCCAGGCGGCCTCGCTACGCCCCCGCGCGCCGCCCGCCCAATGAAGTCCCCGCGCGGCGCCCATGTGACGCGGGCGCAGACATTTGTCTTCCGCGCGGGCGCCGCGACGCGACGCGCCTCGTTATTTATTGCTTAATAAAAACCGCTCGCGGCGCCCACCATGGCGGCGACGCCCACGCCGGCGGTCGCCACGGGGACGGCGACGACCGCACAGCGACGGCGACGGCGGTCGCGCCGAGGGCAACAAAGTCGGCGACGGCGGAGAAAAGGGCGGCGAAGGTCGCGGCGACTGCAGCAATGACGTTGCAAGAGATGCAACGTCAGAGATGACGTTGCAAGAGATGCGTTGAGGGCAATGGGGATGATGGCGACGCCGGCCGCGGCGAGGTAAACAAAGACTTCGATAGCGACGACTGCAGCAATGATGTTGATGACGAGGACAATTTCGACGAACGGAAGCCATTGCCATGCAACTTCGGAGGCGCGGATGATGGCATGAAATATCGGCATCAGGCGTGGCCACCAACATAAGGGCGTGGCAATGTCGTCATCGGCTGATGGTGCATAGGAGTTTCGACAGCCACGCAAGCGACAGTAACAGCGATGAGCAGAGACTGACGTTGAATCTGGAAGACGCTCGTAACGGCTTAAATGGCTCAATAGTAGAACTGCAGTACATCTCTGCAATGTTTTAGACCGGAAGTTATCAGGATTATTCTCCAGGGTAGCAGATTTTCCACACGAGCTACACAGCTAGCAAGAATGCAGATCCTACCTGGAGGACAATACACCGACAGGCTGTTCTGATCGACAGATTCCCGAGATTCATTTTCATAAAAATATTAGACGAATGCTGAAGCAGTTCCGAAACAAACGAGCCATGGACAGCGGAATCTTCTCTCGTACTCAGTCCCTACTGTCCATTTACACACACTTTTTCTCTTATGTAAACTACACTACTACACAAGACAGGAGATCAGGCACGAGCGCAGAGCTGGTCACGATTGGCGCACCACCGTCGGGAAAAGTATCAGTAGAGGACGCCCTGCAAGCCGTCATGTATGTCTGCGACGGATCTCACGTTTCAACGTACAAGAATCACCACCACCTCCAGTGCTGTATCATCACTGGATGTAGCATCACTGAAGGAACTTCCGGTCATATTAGATGACGCCTCTGAAAACACTTCATAATGTATCAATCAATCTGTCGCAACAGCGACCAATTCGAGGCGCAGGCGAAAGGAATAGGGTTAGAGATGGTAAAGGAAGGGCCGGAGGAGGCGGTCGACATCAAGGGCAAATCGGCAACGGTGGCGATGGAGATAGCTAAGTGATATCAAGTAACTGGAGAAAAAAAGAAGAATAAAAATTGAAAAGGTAATGCGGCGATCATAATGACCAAATGATAGAAGATGTCATGGCTGGCGTGATATCACCGAAGAAGACGGTGACAACTGATTTCGTTGAAGATGGAGGGGGGCGGGAATGACGGCGAACTCGTCGGCACTTGTGACAGCGACGTCGTACCGCCAACTTCGGAAGCGGGGACCGGGCAACGGAAGCGCTGTCGACAACAGCGCAGCAGAGAGAGCCGGCGCCAAGCAGCGACAATATTGTGGCGCCGGATGATAAATCGTAAACAAAAGGAAATTTCTCGCGAGCTGCCAGCTCCTCCGGCCGACAACCGGCGAGTAAGGGGCCCGAGTAAGGGGCCCCTGTAGCGGAACGAAGACAAACGTCGAAAACATGCTCACGGCCCCAACGCCGGCGCTGCCTTCGGACGGCTGCAAGCCCCAACCTCCAACGCTAACAAGCATCTTTTATTAATTTTTCTGATACCTCATTTCTTCCGCTTTCTTCAAAGTTATTTTATATTCTAGCTGTTATACGCGCTGCAAAACTGCACTAATTTGAAGATTCTTCCGTTTTTGTGCTGGCATTCCGTAACCCAACTTCCAAAGCCGTGGAGAAGCAAACGGGAAGACTTAAAATGGATCGTACAAACAATAAAATAAAACAGGCGACAACTCCTGTGAATTATCTTGTCTATCCGGGTGACGCCGCATCGAAGGCTGTGTTACCGACGTTTGGACCATCTTCTCGTGGTCATCCTAAGCGCTGGTCTTCGTCGGAGCAATCAGCGCTCAGGTTTGTCCTTCCTCTTGCTTCGGGTTTCCGAGGAGCAGTGTAAGTCTTATTAACTATTGAGACATAACATATTTATAAGAATTCGTAATACACACGAGTGTACAAAACGGTAAAAAACCTAACATTAGAAATTTGTCTTTTTGAGGATACCGCCTTTATTTAAAATTTTCCATTATTATTTTGTACTTCAAAAAAGTATATTTGTGATATATAGAATTGAACATAACCTGATTTGTTCTATTACATTTAATAATTACGTTGACTCGTTAATCTAAACACAAGGGTAAGAAAAAACTCGACATGCAGAACCCTGCTGGTATCTCGGCTCATTACAATTACTACATGAAAGCATACAAGAATTCATGCATCTTTTAGTTTATACAATGTTTTAAAATTTTAATTGTTACTATGAAAACGTTTGTCGTTATCGTGACCATGCGGGGATGCATGTTATAATCCTGAATCTCATCACGGCAGCAAACCTGCATGTTTATAACATTCTGAATGTTTGAGAGAACAACCCAAATCCAATATGAAACAGGGGTACTGCTTGTCACTGGTATGGAGCAAAAAGTTCAATGATAACAACGGAAAACCACATGAATCTGCTCCATTGGTTTCGTGCAAGTTTTACGCACTGGCAGATGATTGCGAAAGACGCTATTATGTTTTACGACTTAGCGCACTGTGCGACGCAGAGTTTTATCAAAACAGACGAGCGCCGGCGTTCATTTATTTACGCGACGCGTGTATTCGCTCTTTTTGCTTCGCTATGTCGTCACAACGCGGGGTAACAAGCGTACATATGTGCATACAAACAAGCAATACCACGCCCCATTTCTAAACAAGAATATTTTTAAAAGGTGCTAACGAAAGATTTATGGTCAATAAATTACACGAATATTTCACAGAGTTCCATAAACAGAAATTCCTATTGATTAGTCACATTTAATAGCATTACACGAACACTGGGAGTAGTGGTAGGAGTTTCTGCCTGCGGAAAGTTGATACGGTACACACGGGCACAGACCCCCGTACTTGGTAAATGGAAGTCATCCCAACTACAGTAACAGCGATGTAAAACTGCGGCAAAACAAATGAATGGAAATTCAAGATATTATTAATAGTGTGTTCAAAAAACGTATACATGAAAATATACAGTTAGAAGAGAAAATGAGTTAAGTTTTCAATTATTAATGCAGGGTTATACTGAAGTCAACTGTGTCGTTCATTCCAAATAAATACTCACTAATGAAATATAATAATTGCAACTGAAGTCTTTTAATCCTATAAATATTGGAAGATATCAAAATTTTACTGTAAACGGAGTCTGTAATAATACGATGAAATTAAAAACAGTATAATTATGAAAATAATATTCCGTGCAAATATATTATATTCCAAATATATTTTAAGATGCCATAAAAATATTGAGTTTTTCGAAAGATCTGAAATGTAAATGTGAACCAAAGGATTTTTTTTATCATTTCACACACCCATTTCCAAACCCAGTACACTAGTACTGCAAAATTTCGTATATTAATGTTGCATCCACCTCAAGGAGTTCGTGTACACAAATATATGAAATACATTACTGCCGAAAAAGAGCCAACCTCATTTCGTAACTCCATTTAACATAAATTGAGAGAATGCGAATGAACGAATTAATATTTGCTACACAAGGTGACCTTTAGGTAAAATTTCGAAAATATATTCTCTGCCACGCCGAAGGTATCTGCAATCACGTCCCTTGGCTTCATCGCAATCGGCAACCAGTAACCAAGCACGTCCACCACGTAGCCCTTTCAGCGCGCGGCCGGCGCAAACACAGCGGGCAAGACGACCGGATCCATCCATCTACCGCTGGAAATGCGAAAACGAACGCGAGTGGAAAAAGCGAAGCGAAAAGAGAAACGCAATTACGGCAGAAAGCGGGCCGCGATCACGGCGCCCTCTGCACCGACGCCGACGCCGCCTCCGCTGGGACGTCGCCGCCGAGGGAGCGGCTGACCGAGGCGAGGCGGGGAGAGGGGGAGGGGTGAAATAGTCGCGTTGGGAGGGAACTAAAGGCAGAGCCTTCGGTCTGCAGGACGGGGTGGGGAACTAAAGGCGGGTCGGGAGGGTGGGGAGGGGCAGGGGAGGAAAGATGAGGTAAGACGAAATGAACAGGATGAGCGGGCAAGACACGGTGGTGAGAGTAGGAATTGGGTTATGCGGCGGGGAAGGATGGCGCGGAGAAGAGTGAGGACAAAGACGGTACAGGACAGTAGCCCAACAGGGGCAATCTTGGGACGATGTGCAGCAGAGAAGGGTAGGGAGGTGTGGGTTGAGGTAGGAAGTATGTGGCGGGATTGGGGAGGATGAGTAGAAAAGGACGGGGAGGAGTGGAGTGGGGTGAGGAAGCTCTATTAAGTAGCGTCGGCGGGTGGACAATAGGCAATGGGCCGAAATCAAGGAAATATGGCAAATGCTTAGGAACGGTGAGCAAAGGAGAGCCGGGAGGGGCGTGTATTAACATGTGAGCACGGATCGACGAGTGTTGGGGCATAGATGTTTCACGTTCTCGACGCAAGTAGAAGAGTAGCCGACGGGGACGCAGCTGCGTCAACCAAACGCAACGGGTACCGAAAGGAGCGGTGGGAGGAGGAGTGAGGCTCGGAAAGGTCGGGGAGAAGAGCGTCGGGAGCCGTCAAAGCGGCGGGCAGGGCGAGTCGGGGCGGGAGGCAGCGCATCCCGCCCCGCTGATTCAATAAGGGCGGGCCTCCCGCGCACTCGCCCTCGCCCCGCCCCGCCCCCGCGCGCAATCTCGGCCCAACGACCCGCCGGCGCATGCATTAGCGATGAGCCGCCGCGACGCGACGCGACGCGCGGGACCCGCGAAGGCTCGACACGCCGCGCCGCGCCCCGCCCCATCCCCCGCCACCGACGACGACGCCGCGTCCACTCAGGCGCCCCCCGTGCCTCGGCTCGTCTACGCCCACTTTTTTACTTCCAGGAAGAGATGTCTTGCCGGTTGCAATAGCCAGCGGTACGTTTGCAATAATGCGAAGGAGATTCCAAAACGTTATCCATTCGTATACTACGTGTGCCACATACGTGTGTAAAATATTGCTAATCTCCTGATTTTTTTAAAATTTATTTTTATTTATTTATCTTTAACTTTTGTTCATCCTTCAATTATTTATAGTTAAAATGATGGGAAGAGATTCTTGAACCCAAAAAACCCTGTGCAGATGACCTTCTCCCCCATACGTCACATAGAGTTTTTACTATTGTTTTTTTATTAAATAAATGTTAATCTTCTTAAGGGTATTTTTTGATTCGATAAAATATTCGTCGATAGTGAAAAAAAAACAACATTAATGTCAAAGATGAGTTTCAAAACTCGTTCCGTCTCAACGACAATTGGTCCCTGCAAGACTCCTTTGACTGGTCAAAGACAGGGACAGGTGAAAAAGGGCAGGCGAGCAGAGTAGACCTGCACAGAGTGGCGAGCTGAGACAAGCGAGAAAGGACAGGTGATTAGGGGCAGGCGACTAGGAACACGCAAACAGAGACGGGCGAGTAAGAAACGAAGAGGGGGAATTGCAGGGTAGGCCAGGGAAAATGAAAGTAGGGACAGGAGAGTAAAGTCAGGCATGTAGGGACAGGCGAGTTGGAACAGACGAGTAGGAACACAATAGTAGGAAAAGGAGTGCGGAGATTGGAGAGTAGGTCAGGGAAATAGGAAAGTAAGGTCAGGCGTGTAGAGACAGACGAGTAAGGGTACTGGAGAGTTCGATCAGGAGAGTTGGGACAGAAGAGTACGGACGAGTAGGGTCAGGAGAGTAAGGGCTACAGGGCTCGAGTCTGCGCCGCCGAGGGGTGCGGGCGGCCGGGCAGCCGGGCGAGCGGGAGGCGGGCGCGGCCGTAGAATCAACAAAAAGTAATTATCGCCCCGGGCGCTTTGAACATTAATTTCATTTTCGCCGCGCGCTCCCCGCCCGGCGTGGCGCGGCGTGGCGCGGTGTCTGGCGCGAGTGTGCGCGGCGCCCCACGGCCTGCCCGCGCTGCGCAAGGTCAAACACGCCGCCAGCGGGCGCCACCGTATGTGGCAGGTGGCGGGGCGGGGGGAGAGGGGCCGCGCAAACCACGCGTCCCGCGCGCGTTGATAGGCTGAGCGCACCGCGGCGGCGGAGGGGCGGCGGCGGAGGGAAGCCGGTGAAAGAATGAGGCCGCGCCGACTTTAATATCCCGAAATAAAACGAATGGGTTGTCGGGGCAGGCGGGGTGGCGCGAAAACTTTTCGATGGGTGACGTGTCGAAAGTTGGCGCGCTCTTGTTCGCGATTTCTCCGAGTCGAGCCTTGGTAGGAGATGGGCGTGGTGAATAACACGCCAGCGAATGTAACTCGCCAAATTACTGAATTTGTAAGTTTCTTCTTTAAATGACTTTGACACTCTTGTAGAATTCACAATATGCTATCAATGAGTCATTAATTTTACATTTCATATTTTGGAGACCCTTAAGTAAGAAACATTTTTACCTGTTCCAGTAACCTACATTATATTAGTAATTTCTTTCTGTAAATACAATTCTACAAGTGACCTAGAAAGCAACCACTCCTGATAACTGCCATTATTCCAACAAAATATTTTTGATAAAATATAAATAAACTAATTCCAATTCCAATACATCTCATTTAGTAACGAGGAAAATCTGTGAGGAAAGATTGTACATTATTATTTTTAGAGAAATGAAAAAACACCTAATTATTTAAGAAATAATTTTCGTATAGGATTTTAAAAAACGAAACATTCTACCCTTATGATATTGATTCCCTAGAATGTAGAACTATAAGAAGAAAAAAAGTTAAGACACATTTAAAATAACATTATGCTTCTTTAATTTTCATCTTTCAACATCGTTTATACTTTTATCTTCATTATTCCAGAACTTATAAAAGAATTGTTCATTCTTTGATTTCCCGAAAAGGTTTCCTATGTATCTATAATTGCAATACAGAATGAACGCAATACATAATTCAACCGTTATTACTTTACAAAAATGTATTTTTTGCTATAAAAGAAGTAAACAATATTAAGGCGATAAAATTACATTTTCCTGTAAAAGAAATCCCTCTAACTTTATATTTAATTTTTGCTCGTTATATGTCCAATACAAGCAATACCCAAGTCAATTAAACATGTGAATTATGTGCACAGTGATCTGTCTACTAGTAGTTGTAATTTATTAGTTGCAATTTATAGTTCCGGATCGTAGAATTTTAAATGAACAGCTCGAGGAAATAAAAAACGTTCGCACAGCCAGAACCTCATTTGTATCAACAGAATGGGAACGGCGCTTCTTTGATTCTAAATTCCATGCATCGCTAACGCGTGAATAACGCCCAGTCGCCTCAGGCGGAGGCGGAATTGATACCTTACCTCCACTTCCAACTTACTCACGCACGAGTTTATATTACTCTGCAATGGAATCCGATGTGGAGGAAACTGGCACAATTCCGAAGCCAATCCTGATACTTGTTTTGCAAACTTTTGTTACGTCAACTTTTAAAATTGTGGAGAAACGACATTTTCTAAATGGTTTATGCAAGGTATTTTAATACGAGAACAAGAATTTAAGTACAATACGACCTAAGACTATCTAAGAGAAAGTGAAGCAGAGAGAACAAAAACTCACTAAGAACACTTCTTGATGAATCTGTTTGGTGAGTTTTAGTCCTTTTTAGTGGTTAGTGTATAGTTAGTGTGTATTTAGTTCGGTTAGTGTTTAGAACTTTTAACAACTATTTAAACGCAATATTTAAATTTGGAAGAATTTAAGAGAAAATAATAGAAATAAATCTTTATAATAATAATAGGTTATTGGATATGACTTGTGATAACCGAGAGTGATGACATTTTTTTTCCTCTTCTGTAAAATTTGGTTATCTTGACTTAGGAGGTTTTATTTTCCCTGATTTCCCCATTGCTAACTTATTAGTGTTCACGTCTAGGAGGGAACCAAAGTTGAGAAGGAGTAGAAAACCCCGTAGAGGTGCCAGTGTTTACGCAATGTCACACTGGCACCTCCATAACAAAAAATCAAAAGAACCATTTTAGTAGTTTTATAAAATCGAAGGTATTAGGGTGCACACACCTTGACAGGCATTTACACTATCATAATATGCGATTTTAGTATTTAAAATACCATAAGAACATTATGACTATGCTCTAAGTAGTTCAATGACAAGCACTTTCATAAACATGAGACTACAAAGACAAAATGTTTCCTGCAAGAACGCACATGTACTCATATCCAACGACTTAAAAGCAAGCTAACGTAGATTTCGAACTTCACAAAAGCAAGGAGAATGTTGTAATAAATTAAAATCTCTTATTTAACCAGAACTCCTATAGAAAACCTAACGATTCTCAAAACGACATCAACTAATTACACTTCATGATTTCTACGAGTAAAAAGCACATCTGATTCAGTATTCAAGACATAAAATACATTTGAAGGTCTACATTTTATTTTCTTGTACAAGGGTTCAACCAAACCCTCGGGCAGACGCATATACTAGTGTCCATCAATTTTAAATGCAAATTTGAATTGCAAATTTAAAAAAAAATTCTTCTCTTTCGACCTAAGGTGTTTCGAGGGATATCAGTTTTACATGCTGACTTTTGTGGGATTTAGGCATTCCTTAACAAATTGAGGTTAAAATACTCTGGCTCACATAATCCATTTGTTTTCTTCAAGATGCTACTGAATTTTAATCTTGATTTTTTTATGGCAAATTTTCACAAAATAGCCTTTAACAGGCAACACAAGGGAACTCACCTCATTTGTGTTCCAGCGGTGACGCTGCGTTGGAAAGTGGTCTGCCTTGGGCAGACTCTCCAGATTCTCTGGCAGCTTGATGGGCTCACCGTCTGCAACAAACGGAAAAGCCTCCGGTGAATATCCACATGTAAATCCGATGGCGAAAGAAGAATACATAAAAGTCAAAATGCAAACAGAATAAATCATCGGCGTTCATGTTTAAAAATATATTACCATTAAAAGTACTCGTACATTTTCAATCAAAACATTGCACCAGACAGGATATTAGCAAAATAATGCCATCACATTAAGCATAAGAGTGTATTTGTAGTAACAATCATTCACTTCATCGGACAAGTTATCAATATTTTCACGCTGTTTTCTAGAACAATTGATATTTCAATAACAGCTGTCATTCTTTCCAATAAATATAAATGATTTGTGTTCCCACTATCATCAAAAAACAACAATGTCATACTTTTTCTCATGAATAAAATATGAACTGCTCTACATCAAAGTTGATGCAAGAATTTCGTATGCGTGTTATGAAATCGAGAACAAACTTCTTCTGCATACCTTTCCCGCTTCCAAAATGATGTAAAACTTAATTTTCAACATATGGCTAGGAGATAGATTGACCATGTAAGTAGTATTTCTTGGATCAAATTTAATGTAGCAATGTATTACAGAAAATTAATTAAGATATCAGTGGATGCCTAGGAAGAAACGTTGTAATTATTTTTCGTAAAACAACTGTATACAACCATCATTCTAAGTTTGCATGATAGAGGAACGTTATATTCACATACAATCTTAGAGTAATAAATCATTATGCAAATTTGGCACGGAATTTTAACATAAATTACAACCTCAAGAACTAAAATGCTGGATCAAAATTTAGATAAGCACATTGGCTTATGTAACTTGAATCATTTCATGTTTAGTTACATTTTAAGTTTACATTAAATTTGTAGTTATGAGATATGAACAAAAAAGGTAAAAAAGTAACGCTCGCGCGCGCACGTGTGTGTGTGTGTGTGTGTGTGTGTGTGGGCGTGTGAAACATTAAACGGCTAATCTCCACGTTTGGATTCCCCTAGGGGAGAACAGAGCAAGCATGCACCATCTCTGTGCACCCACGCTCAAATCTCAGTGATTTTACATTGAATTTATGGTCAGCAAAATGAGGGTGGAACAGATTTCCTCGAGGTTCTCTCGATTTCCTCCCTCATGTTTCATTCCACCGCTTCCTCCATTACCGTTCGTCATCGGCCACCTCTCGGCTCTCCATTTGGCCATGCGGAGCGGGCCCCGTTGGTCGTTGCCCGTCCCCTGCCTCCCGCGACCATCTCTCATCAGCGCAGGCTTCGTTAAAATGAATTACGGTACTTGCGTAACAGTTCTTAATAGGAACCGTAAAGGTATTCGTAGGTGGAAAATAAACGAAAGGAGTAATCGCAGAGGCGGAATGGCCCAATAATATTAAACTCGACGAGAAAGAGGAGAGGCAGTTTTCTCTCTGAACGACTGAACGTATCTTGCGTACAACATGGGGACTCGCCATCAGAAGAGTATATGAGACACTTTCCATTTCCCGGTTAGAACAATGACAGAGGTTAGTTTCATTCCGATATAATTCCGAAAGACACACAAATATTGATCTCTTATAACACCATTTGTACAGGAATTTCATGATTCTTCACAAGTAATGTGCATTAGCAGAAACAACAGTGCATACGACAGACTGTACCGAAGAAACCAGCTCAATTATTCAATTTAAATATTTAAAACAAATAAATTCTGTAGATTCTAGTGTCCTCATTTCACCCTCTCATGAACATAAGAATTTGCTGTCATATTCCACGGAAATATGTATGTATATTAGAGGTAGTAATAAATATTAAACAGATATAATTGCAAAATAATAATTGCAATTTTACGTTTATTTTGAAACAGGAAGCCGCAAACACATTCATGGATTTAGTCATGATTGTTTTCAAAACAAACATCTATTTCACTGCAAACTGTATCAACATTTAAACATCGACAATGCATGAAACCATTTAAAATTAAATGTTAATAGAGGGACGCGGTTTCTACCTGATATTAGTTTTTGGAATTCAATTTAGCACCCACACCTGAAACATTATCAATGAGAGAAAGTTATAAGGGCAAAAGTTAGTAACTCAGGTGCAAAAAACAAAAATAAACATGAGCAGGGAAAATCGAATATCAACAAGGTACTGACTTCCGTATTTGATATCTTATACTAACAGGTAATTAGCTTAAGTTAAGAAAACGCTGCAGAAAGAGTGTGGAATGTTTACTAACTACAGAACATTATAGTCAGCCCGAGTATCAGTGCGTAATATCCTATCCAAACATGTGAATTATGTGTGACAATAATGCAATTTTGGTCTTGAGTGCACGGTTTTGATCATTCAGAAGATTTACACTGAACTGAAAAATTTCCTTGAATTAATACTTATTCGATTTGGTGGCTTTCGATGTATTTGATATAGTACTGTGTTATTAATATGAAAGCTAAAGTGAATCTTGACAGAAATTTTAACTTCAATAGCTCATACCTTCAAAGTTATACAAATCACCCCAATACAATTCAAATAAAATGTCACTATTTTGACATCCAAGCGAAATGCAAAGCGTTAAAACATGGTGTAGACAAACTAGCAATTTTAATTTCAAAAAACAGCACCTTCAATAGCGTAACTCAAAAAAAAAAGTCAACTTGAAATTAAAAAAAGAACCCAGCGTAAATAGATACAACGCTTACGGAATGACTTTTATTTTTTCAAGAATATTTCTGAGTAGTAAAACTCGCCACAGTACTGAACTCGAGTTCACGCGAGATAGAAAGTGGAAAAAATACGGTTGCGCGGGTGGAAAGCTGCGAATCTAAGAGTTGTTGGAAAAACGAGCAGCAGTGAGGAAATAGCTCTCACGAGAGGGCAGTGATACAGAGGCGGGAAGCGATATGCGAGTAGCGCAGAGTGGCGGGGAAGGGAGAGTTTGCAAGCACAAGGGGCAGGAAAGGAAAGGGAAGAAAGAGGCGGGGAAATGCCGGTTGTGACGTGGAAAGGGGCGGGGAAACAAAATGCATGGCGAGGAATGACGGAAACAAGCGGAAAGTCAGAGCAGGGAGATGCGGGACAAGCTGGTACACGAAGGGACGAAGTAGGAAGGGGCAAGACAGAGCAGGGTGGGACTGGGGGGCGAGGCACGTGGCGTAGTGTGAGGACGGGGATGGTGGAGCAGGGTGGAGGGGAGTGGGGCGAGTTCAGGCGAGTCTGAGAGGGTTTTGGCGTTGGGATAGGCGAACACGGGTGGAGCGAAGCAGGGAAGAGTGGGGCAGTGGAGGTGGATCTGGGTAGGATGGGGGATAAAGAGGCGGGTGGAGCAGGGTTGAGGCGTAGGGGGCGCAAGAGAAGCGGACCGGAGCACAATAGGAAGGGATAGGCATGGAAGAGCACGGCGGACCAGGACGTGACTGAGCGGGGTGAGGCAGGACGGGACGATCGAGGGCAGCGGGGACGGATCAAAATAAGGAGTGATGGGGATGGGATAGGTTGGTGAGGCCAGAGTGGAGTGGAGTGGAGTGGGTCGGGCAGTGGGGCAAGTGAGAGAGAGTGGGGAAGAGCCGAGGAAGAATGGGCAGGAGTTGAGGAGGCGGGACGGAGAGGCCAACATGGGTAGGCATGCAGGCTGGGACGGGGATGACGGGCAGGCAGCACGGGTGGAGGGGGTGAGACGGGGCAGGACCGGAGCATCGCGAGCTTGGCAGTGAGGGGGTGGGATGCAGAGCGTACCCAACGCCGCCGGAAGCCGGATGGGGCCGCCAGCCTGCCGCCACAATACGCGGTTATGAGGCGGCCGGCGACGGCTGCGGCGGCGGCGGAGGCAGCGCACGGCCTCGCCCCGGGCGGAGGCGCCGCCCGAGAGCATCCGCGGCCGCGCGACGCCCCCGCGTTCCCCGCCTCCAGCCACTGGCTCTTGGGCTTCACATGCACGCAGTACCATGCGAATTTTGGGGTGAATTATGGGATTTCGGTTGCGGACTACTTACATTCCCTCAGTCGTTATTGCTTTGCTGCAATGGGGCAGCCGATGAGACAACCAATTTAAACCCGTATTACTATCCCTCATAAGATATTAAAACAACGCCTTATGTTCGGTAAATCAGAATGCCCTATCAGCCTTAATATGGTGATTCTTGTGTGCCATCAATTTTTGTAGTAGTGTATCGATGGGGAATGTGTTTTTATGGTTACTTAATCATTAGCGACAGTGAATAGCGCATGTGCATTGTGAATTGTTTATAGGAACTCAGGAGACAATATCGAAATATACTGCCTTCCTACTTCAGATTCAAATTCAGCTGATGCTGATGAGTCTACTACAACTACTACTATTGTTCCCTTCTTAGACGGTCATTTTTCTTCATTTTTATTAGTTCTCGAAATTTCTATAACAGTTTTTCCATAAGTATCGAACTTATTTGCCCATCACATGATCTCACATCAGCGTACACCCTACGCCGCACTTTATCCACCTTCATTCACCCTCGCCTCCTATTCTTTAGGTACTAGTTTGAGACTCCGGCTACTATCCCGTCCTTTCCAAACCACCAAACTCCTCAAGACACATGTTCCCCTCCTTTAACCGTGTTCCTCCTCTCGTCTTCCCGGTTCTACCCTCCGCCTTCCGCAGCCCGCCCTCCCTCATTGTCCAGCTTGTTCCTCCCCCGCAACACACGCGGGCGCCGCGCTGCCTTGCAGGGCCCACCCCACGCCAAGAGCGTGGCGAAGGAGGGGCGTCTGCTCTCCGACACGCTACACGTCTCGACATATTGCCTCGCGAAGGCGGTGGCGGCGGCGGCGGCGGCTGATCCGCGGGGGCGACGAAGCCAGCTGACGAAGCGTCTCGGGCCTGTCAGGCGCGGACGTGACACGCCCACCTCCTCCGACCCCCCCCCCCGCCGCCGCCGGCGCCAGCGGGCACGTCCGCGCCGCGATCCCCGCTCCGCTGCACACCACGCCCCGCTCCGCTCCGCTTCGCTCCGCCCCGTCCGGCTCGCTCGCTTTCGGTACGGGCTGACGCCTCCGCTCTCGCCTGGCTGCCTTCCGGTTGGATGCATTTCAGGGCCTCGAAGAAACCTCATCCGCACCAGTAGCTTTCTTGCCTAAAGACCTTCATGCTTGTACTTAAAAATAAGTCCATAACATCGTGCTTCCCCAGACGACGGCGAATCGGAATCTTGAGACTAATTGAAGCGGTGTGGAGATAGCGAATGTACTTTCTTGAAATTCACTCTCAATAAGATGTTACAGGAATTTCATTGGAAATGCGCTAAAATACGCTGTTTTAACATGCAAGCAATTATGCTTTCGCTCAACACATATAGTGCTGCTCATAATGAATCTCTAGCCTAACTTATAAGCATCGATTTTATGACACTATTCACAAACATTAAAGCAAAATATTCACTCTTCTAAATCAATTCTACTCCTGACCCTTCCCACGTCCGACTTCATCGCAACAACGAGCATCACGATCCTGACGCTATTAATGTTGAAGGCCATGCATTTTAGGTTTATTGTGAATTAGTACTCCATGTTGTAATTCTGTTACAAGCAATTGGTTCAAATGGCCTTTCGAGCCTGAATTAACGAAAAGAAACAACAGATAAATTACAGATGTATTTCTGTATTTTACATTGTATAAAACATAATTGCATATTCCTTTTTCCCCTGCTTTTCTTACCATTTTTATCTCATTTGTGCTTTCTATTATTTTCTTTTCCATTTGTAGCATTTTCGGGCGAGTATTTTCCCTTCCAACGCTCCCCCACCCACCCTCACCGAAGACGTGCGCGGTGTTTTATGTGTTCGCAGTGCCTCTCCCACGCAGCCGACCGCATTTCACTTATTTCCCTTTATTTAAATCGCCTTGCCGCCGCTCCTGCCCGCAGCGCAGAAGTTTACAGCCGGTTAGAAGAAAGAAATGTGACTGACAAAGTTGCGAGAGTTAAAATACAAAAAGGAGAGTTCCACCTTGAATACAAAAGCACGACAAAGAGAATAAATGAGAGAAAAGAAAATGCAATTAAAGGAGAAGAATAGACGAGAAACTCGTAGGAGCGTAGGTTCGCCAAAAGAAAATGTGGAGAAGGTAAGGAGTAAACCACGTCAAAATGAAACAAATGCGAAGAAGGAAACGCAGAGAAGTGTAGGGAGAACCAGTTTCTCAGTGGAACAGAGCAAACGAACATCGGAGACATAGAAGTGCGTTGGCAAAATGAACAAGCAGCCAGGAGCAATTTACTGGCAGCAATTTACAAGCAGCGGAAGAGCGAACCGGGAGCAGAAGCAAAGCCGCGAGGGGGCGCCGAAAGAGAATTGGGCGCCGGCGCGATCGCGAGCGCTGTGGTGAAAATTGGAACGTCCTCGAGGCGTCGTCGTCAACGCGGCTCGTGGGGACGAGGGAGGGAGGTTGACGTCGGGCGTTTGGGCAAGGCGGGAGGGCGCGAGGGTCAGGGGTGGGTTCGGAGGTGGAAGGGCGGTAGGAGGCGCGAGCGAACTGTGGGGCGCGCGTGGTCGGACGGATGGCAGGGGATAAGCAGGCAAGTGGGCGTGGGCAGTTGGGAGGGCATGGGTTAGGTGAGAGAGAGGTTAGGTATGGGCGGGAGGGTGCAAGGGGTGGCGAAGGCGGGC
>BOPP01000072.1:5565132-5575642 GCA_017312745.1 Gryllus bimaculatus | reverse complement strand
CGCGGCCTTTTCTCTCCCCGAGGGCCGAGAGGACGGGCGAGCGCGGTCGGAGGACGGAGTTGTCGCCGGGAACCGCGAGGATCTAATTCCCTGTTCCACCGGGGGCGACTTAATGCGAGGAAGTTCGCGCGGGACTGGGATGCGCTAGCGGCGGCGAGAGGAGCGGCAGGCGGGGGAGGAGGAGTGAAGGAGGGGGGAGCAGAAGGAAACTATTGCCTGCTCGGCGCATTCACACGGCGAGCGGGCTAAATGGAACTCTGTATAGCGCGCGGCGATGGCGTTGCGCCTAGCGGAGGCGGCGCCGGCCTTTTGTGAGGCCGCGTGCTACGAGATGCGCAGCCTGCTGATTTTGAATGCGGTAATTTAAAGGTCCGGGATTCGAGGCGCCGGGGTATTTACTCTGTGAAAGGAGAAGTTTACAAACCCAATTAGTGTATGTTGTTCTTCGTTGAAATCAATTACTATTATATTGATTTATTATTATTATTATTATTATTATTATTATCTATTATTATTTTGCATTCTAACATATCTAATCTTATTTTTTGGTGTGTTAGGTTTAGGGGATTCTTTTTCTTCTCTTTTTTTTCTTCGAGCATTTGAGTTTAGGTTTACATGTCTGGTTTATAGGAAGTTATAGGGATACGACTTACGACAAAATATGTGTATTTACAGTAGAATTTCAAACACGTTTTATTATGAAGTACCTTAATCATACTTCCATTGAAGTATACACTTCTTAATTTTGGATCATCCAAAAAATATTTTAGATTTTCCATACCTGTTCGAAACTCTTGTTATAAAAATGCGGAAGGCATCATCCGTCATATTGTCTTTCATTCTTCATGTTCATTTATTATTAATAGTATTATAAATGAATAATAATGAGAATTTTTATTACATGTAAAAACTTCAGAAAATACAAAATACCAAAAGCGCTTATTAAATTCGTTTTCCTTGTCCATGTAGATCATGTAGTAATTATCTTATTTTGTATTCTACTAAGCAGCGTCTGATTGAGTTGCCGTGACATCACGCGCAATGCCTTTTTTCTTTGACTACTACTTTAATTCACCGGGACTAGTTCGCCCAATCGCTGTCTACTCTGGGCTTCCCTTGAGGCATGGCCGCAAGCGCTCCGCCACCGCCCCCTCCACATCCACCCCGAGGGAGTTCGCGTTGGTTCCGCCCTCACACGCACGGCCGGTCGCGCTCGCGCCGGGCATTCCATCATTACGCGGCGCCGCTTCGCCGCAATCACTACCCGACGCCGCGCGTTAGCCTCAGCCATCCGTCAGGCGCTCCTAGCGGATGGCCGATACTCTTGTCAATTTGCGCCCTCCCCCCCCTCCCACAACCTCCCCCCATCCTCGGCGCGGTCCCTTACCGCTCGCTTCTCGCTCACAGCCCGACGAACAGGCGCCGTATTGTCCGCCCCTCCCCCTTCAAACGCCAACTCTTTCGCTCACGCTCCATCGTGCCTGTGACTTGGCTCCCAGAGATGTTCGCTGTCAAGAAGTGTCTGTTTCGCTTCTTCTTTTTTTATTATATATATATATATATATTCTTCCCCCTCTGGCGAAGTGCAAGTTGGGGAAACATGTATGTGTCCAGTTTTAACTTTCACCCCTCGGGGGCGGGGCGGGGTGACGGGCGTCGGCGCGACGCGAGCCGCAAAGAAGCCACTAAGCCAACTCATAATAGGAAACAAGACCCCAATTCCCTTTTTGTCGCCCGGCGGCGCTGCTTCTTGCGGGCGGAGGGCGGGGGACGCCCTGACCTACTCGCCGCCCTTTGATGTTGGGCTCTGCGCGCGGCGTCGCCAGCGCCCCGGGGCCAATTGCTGCACTTGGCAGCGACACGACCGCCGGAAGAGATTCGGACTTCTCGACACTCGCCATTGCTCCTCCCGACCGCTTTCGCTCAAACAACGTGCGCCGGTGTTGTTTTTGGAAATTGAGCTCTGATTTAGAACAACACTCAAATTGGAAAAAAAGTACACATTGTTGTTATAACATGTGTTTGGCATTTAAATAGCAAGAGTTGTGTTGTAAAAACAGCGGGTCGTAAACCTCCACTTCCATAGATGCACGAAAAAAAAAGAAAAAAAGAAAAAAAAACATCGCGCCTCGACAGTGTGCAATCAACCGCTTCAATAAATCGGCAAGCGATCAAGAAAATACTCGTACATTCACACAAGGAAATCAAAGGTTTCAATCTAATATAATGGTTGAAAATAAGCTCAGGAAATCTAGTCTTTATTTACAAACTTCACAGCAATAATTTAATTTCTATCATCACGTTTTTGAATGACGTGTAATTCAACTATGGCCACATATTATTCATTATTTTGGAGTATTTATCGCAGAAATCCTACAGAACAGGCAAATAACAAAAATATTTGCAGCAGAAAAATTTGTTATATAGTAAGATATGATAAAAATCCTCTTACAAAGAGAGATGGGATTTTAACTTGTTTCTAAGAGTAACTTTTCTTTCGAAATGACTTATCCTACATTCAATCTTTGCACGCGCAACGTCTTATCAATTCCCCATTTTCACAGTAACGATCGTGCAGCACTTGCGTGAAAATAATTTATCAGAAAAGGAGTTGACTCTGCAATATTGTAGAAAAAGAATGTTGACTAGCTTTTCACAAAACAACTAGAACCATGTTCATCTAAAAGTAGATACGAAATACTTATTTCCAACTGCAGAAACAGTTTACTACAGACGTCAGTTAAATGACAAGAGTACACAGATCGTCATTTAGAAAGATGTTCTATTAACTGAATATTAGACTCCTAAAATTAATACTTCATATAAGTATTTAACATTACAACTCATAGAAATAAAAAAAGTCTTGTGATAATTAATTACTAGGTTCTACTACCACAATGTAAATATATAACTTAAAAAGTACAGAATGAAATAAGTCAGCATTTTACTTCACATTACATCACAACCACATAATAACTTAGATAATAAGCAGTTACAGAAAGTAAGAGAAACAGAATTTAGAGGAGAGCAACTGGAAAATGTGAATTCAATCCCCATTCACACGGAACAGCGCCCGAAGTGAGGCAGGAATTGAAAGAGCGTTATCCACAGGTGAAATCCCCCAACGAACCCACGCAGTCAACTCCGGCGGCGTCGAACCCGCGTCGCAGCCAAAGCGACGGCCCAGAGCGCACTGTTTGCGCGTAGCCGCGGCTCAATCAGGCGCGTGTTTGCCGATTGTTTCACACGCGAGCAGCCCAACGCCTGGTCCGCCCCGCCCCGCCCCCTCCCCGCTCCGACCTGCCCCACGCCCTTCCCGCCCTTCCCGTCTACTCACTGCCTCGACAACCTCTCTCAGTACCTCCAGCATTGCCACGCACAATGCCAGCGTTGCAAACATCTACGCAACCATTCCCACCGCGACCTCGACACACAGCACCAACACGGTGCGCCACCATGTCCACCATCATGATCATCTACACGTCGAGAATTTCACTGTCAATATTTCCACCAAATTACCAAACCTCGCAGTACTATTACGCTTCCGCCAACCTCATCATCAAAGTACCACAAACACCAACGGTTCTGAAGTATTAGAGAGATGCTCAACACCACAACGACTGAACGCGCTGCATCAAAGTATCACAAGCCTCCACCACCATGAAAGCACTACAATATGTTGATAAGGATAAAACGACTACCATCACCGATATCCATAATTCCACGGACTGACATCCACAAACCCCAACAAAGTGTCTATGCAACATACGTCGTACCAGCACATACCAAGATTTTATCTCAAACTTTTACTTCCCAAAGACATACAGTAACACACCAAACTGATCATACATACATAACATCATGTTAGCAGAAATACAGTAATATGACCGTTTACAACATCGATTATTTATTTTCTTCAAACTATTTTGAGCACTTTTTTACACTGATTTGAAATACGTACTGCATTCAATATATTGTAACGTATTAGCCAGCGTGCCTCATGGCATCTATTTGGGGACGCTTGGTTGCGGAATTAGTCTCCGCCACAGAGAAAGGGTTTTTCCGTAAAGGGAAGAAGCGGAGACGGGAGACACAAGGCTTTGGGTGTCTTCGCGGCTTATAGAGCTTTTCACTGTTATAACAAGCGAGGGGGGCGTGACGTAGGAGGTCACGTGGCTCCTGTATAACAGAGTGTACGGAGCCAGTAGGGGGTTCTGGAGACAGTGGGAGAACCTCCGGTGCGTGTGCACAAAATTGGGCGCCAAGACGGTGCGATATGCGAAGCCAGGCTCGCGAGGCTGGAGTCATTAGTTGACGAGGCCTGCGTACTTTATGTCCTTGGGTGACTGCGGTCACGGGGAGCGATGCTGTGTGCGTGCTCCGAGGTAAGAGTGGTTGAGTGCCACGATTCACGCCGATTCTCAATCGGATAAGATCGCTCCTGCGATCGAGGCAAACCAGCCGTTGGTGCGCCAGAACGGACTTTGTGTCCCAGCGTGACATCCGGTCACGGAAGCTAGGCTTTGTGCGCGCTTCAAAAGTAGGAGTGGCGAATGCCACAATCAAACATCTTCAATCGGGTTTTGGATCGCTCCGCGATCAGGGATAGTAGGTCTATCAGAGCTAGGGTGTAAGTAGATTATTAAGTGTATATATTTGTTTTGTTTTCTTGTTAATAAATATATTTGTTATACGGAAAGCTCTGTGTCTGTGGTCCTGTGGAGTATCCATGACGTCACAATATCGTGTTTTTGGCCTTTTAAAGACCCCCCCAATTTTAAAAGGCAGAAAATGAGTGTGTGTTTGTAACGTATATGTATATATATATATATATATATATATATATTTATATATATATATATATATATATATATATATATATGTGTGTGTTAATAT
The DNA here is from genome assembly GCA_017312745.1 of Gryllus bimaculatus. NCBI lineage: Eukaryota > Metazoa > Arthropoda > Insecta > Orthoptera > Gryllidae > Gryllus > Gryllus bimaculatus. Next base: position 5,570,746 of record BOPP01000072.1, on the reverse strand, counting down.
AAATTAAAAAATGAAAAATGATGTATCGACGTGAGTACTTATTTCAAAACACTCTGGTGTTAACAGTGCGAAGAAATAAATAGTAGTAGCATTTTACTTCTGCTAATAAATCGTGTCAATGAAACGTTTGTGTTACTGCGGGTGCTGTACCCAGCATCGCCTACTACCCAAACGCTTCATTCATTTATCCTTAGACACGGTGTTTCCCGCTGCACAAGTTAAATTCTAGTAATTTCCCTTCAAAACGTCTGCACGTATTTCATGACAACCGTTTCTCACACGGCATATACTCAACTGCCATTTCCGACACCGTTGTCTCCGCCATTGCACATGTGTATAATAAATTTTACGAGTCTCCGTAAGTGGAATGCCCAATATCGAACCCTTGCTATACGCTTCGCTCGTTTAATCTTACACACTGTTTTCCCTGCCGCACAATTTGTTCAGTTCTAGTACTTTTCCTGCGAATCGTCCACACCTATTTGACGACTACCGTTTCCCATTCGACAGATGTCCATTGTCTCCGCCGTTGCCCGCGTCACCGCTCCCACCGCCGGCGCCAGTCGGCGCGCGCGCGGGGAGGGGCCGCGGAGCCCCAGCAGCGCCGTCACCATGTGCGCTCGCGCGCGCCTCGAGTGCCTCTGAATTTTGCAGGCCGCATCTGTTCGCACCACGCAACGCGGCGCTCGCCGCCCGCCCGCCAAAGCAGCCTCGCAACCATGCAAACTAGGCCAACACGAAGGGCAGTCCCACGCAAATCCAACACTCGCTGGTTCATAGAACATGGGGGGGGGGACATCGTTGGGACGAGGTCACAGATGCACCCCAGCAACGGCACGGGGCATTGGGCGGTCTGGTCAGACGTAGTTTCTAGCATTCCGAAACAAGTTGGGAAAAACTCCTCTTGCAGGCAGTAAACATTCTCTGGAAGAGTGGTTTACAAAGGGATCAATATGGACCCGTTGGGTATCAATTAAATTTTAGAGGAATCAATGCTAAGCAAGAGGACAATTTGGTATTGATTGCCGAATATGCGCCGAGAACAGATCGGTATAATCAAGAAACTCTCGATTACAAAACAGTATAAATGACATTAGTAATTGTTTTCTTACACAAAGGTTCGAAACAGCTAAAATTCACAATTCTAAAAATTGTAAATTTCAATAACAAAAATTAATAAATAATGAAGATAAACCTTATATTTTTTTAAATTGTTCATTCTTTGTCTAATTGTTAACAAGTCATTTTTTGTATTATAATTATTTTGCATATTCTAGGATAACGTCAAGAGGTCGTTGAAGTACATCGTTCTTTTGAAGAAGTGCCATGTTTTTCACAATATTTACTAGAATACAATAACAACAACCAATCTTCAGCGCACGAGGATAATTTCACAGATGCGTGTGGAAATGCTCCAACGCACATCATTGAATGCCACCATTAGCTTTAAAAAATGATTGCTGTATAACTCGTGTGTACGTGAAGGTTCTGTTTGAGTAGCGACCCCTCATATCGACAAGTGAATAATCGAACCAGAGGTCGACAACCTGCAACAAACGAAAACTGACCCATACGAAAGGGGTTTATTTGACATACCTGTAGGGACACACCATTAATTATGAAGAAGCTCATATGGAACTACCGAAAATAAAACGTACTTCAATAGTTGCCCAGAATACTTTATAGTAATTTAAATGTATTAAAACTTGCCACAAGTTTCAAAAAACAATTTGCCAATGTGTGGAAATAAATATCTTTAGAAGTTTATCCTGGCGTTACCAAAGATACTAAGAAAGTTTTAATCGACATCGTAATGTAAGGATAAGTCTTGTCTCAACCATGTTTTTCACGCTTTCCATCAGCCATTTGATTCCATTCGCATTTACACTTAAAATGTGCCTTCTGAAAAGGTCAGTGAATACCGACTTTCTGCACAAGAAATCGTTAGGAAATTTGCCTCTAATAGCCTTCCTCTCCGCCAAATAATGGAAGAATACAGATCGACTTCTCAATGGAAGTCAGTAGGCAGCGTTTTCAAGATCCGAAAGAAAAATTCTTATCATTCCAAAATTAAATTTCTCGTGAAACAGTCTACTCTAATTGCCAACGCTCTGTTTTTATCATCACGTAACTGACGCTGACTATCGCTAAATCTCACTCATACAGACACGTATAACTGGAATCACACTTTTTTTTACCTTCCGGACTATCTCGTTTGCTTCCATCTTCAATTTCCCAAACTTTTGCTTAAAAATCCTCCAGAATTGGACGCGCCCGATGTACTTACAAGGGACGGCGGTGCAAAAAAAGGAGCCAGGGACAAACTTTCGGGCTGGCCGGCGGCGAACGCAAAAACGTGGGAGCGGCGCGTCGAAGCCTCGGCGCGGTCGGCGGTGGCCCGCACGACATGGCCACGCGTTGCCGGCCCCGCCGCCGCTGTCACGCCACGCCACGCCGTCCCCCCACGGAAACCCGCTGGCGTGCCAGCCGATTTTTCTGGCTTCCGGGAAAAAGCCCGCGTAACTGCTACTTCCGGCGCGCGCCCTCCCCTCCCGCTGCTCACCTCCTGCAATTGCCCATTGCTCTCGCTCCGGTGCCGTTCGCGGAGGCAGCGAAATGCCTCGGATAACACGAGCTCTCTCCGCAGTTGAGCGTTTAACAGGCAACTGTCAGACTACTTCTTCACTGAAGGACCCACTTGCACGTTGTATTTCTTTAGAGGACTAAGAAATATTTTAAAAAAATATTACTATTTCAAACAGGTCTTTTTTTAAATGATAGAAGTATAAAACGTAAATACTTGGATACCTAGTGCATTGTGTGAGCAGCACATAAGATAAATATGTCTTATGTAAAAATTTATATTCCATGAAAATAAGCATTAATAACGTCTGGCATTCTTTTATTCAACAAAATGCAAAATTAAAACAAATTAATATTAAGAAATCAAACCACGACAAACGATTAATGAACGAAAAAACAAAGTGCCTTTTTTCTCACGGAAATACATTTTTATAATCGTCAACACCGATAAATTCGAAAGTCAGTAATTAAACTTATCTATTAGCTGCAACAAACGGAGTGTCAAATTGAATCAAAGCACTTTGTGTATCTGCGTGACATCAATTTAACATGGAAGCTATACGAATGATAAGTTACTAATCTTCACATAGGAGCGTTCAAAACACTCGCAAAAGACTCCGTCATTTGAGGCGGCGAGGGATGCTCAACGAGAGTAAAAATGTTACATGGCTGAAAACGAGCAATGACGCTAGAGAAACAAATATCTCCTAACAAATGGAAGCATACGCGGACAAACTGTCAACCACACAAGCTCAGGCGCTTGGAAAAAAGTCATCATCGGAAAAGAGAAATCAAAATGTATAACTCGCGATAAAAATGTTCACGAGTAAATATTTTGACGAAGGGGATCAAAAGGTATCTTTCGAACATGCTTTAACCTCACTGCTAATGCCATTCCTTACATAAACAACTGTATATATTATATTGTGAAAAAAAAGAACCCGGCAAAAAGATGAAGATAAATATTCAACTCATCACCATTTTCAATACAATTATAGTACGTAACGGCTTTGACCTTTGGCTGAAGTATATTCAGAGTCAAAGTAAACGGGTTTTTCCAACTGTCAGCGATTTCGTAACTTCAAAAGATTCAAGTAACATTGAAGGACTCTAAGAAAATGTATTGGCCACCAAATAGAAACTTACGAGTTTTAGGGTTTAGAATTCATTTATTATGACTTTAATATTGAAAAAATCGAATGGTTTCACTACATTACTTGTTGCTCAAAGAAAGATACGTTCGTATGATCTCTTAATTATAGTCATCTGACTGAAAAGGTATCTGAGGAGTCGACAGGAAGCAAGTGAAAATGTGTCTGCTAGATTAGAAAATTCACTGTACTCACCACGCTGACACAAAAGGCTTGTGGCGAAACGGCCGATTAGGCTCATTCCGTGGGTAGAGCTCACCCGAGGAAGGAGGGCAGCATGACGCGGTGCGGGTGAGGAAACGAAGCAGCAGAGGACAGGCGGGTTGCCCGAGGGTGTGCGGGGGCGGCGCACTCGCTAACGAGGCGCCGCGCGTCCACGCTTCGCCGCACGCGGCCCCGACGCCGCACCGCGCCCGGAGAGCGGTTTGCGGCTCCGCGAAACCTTCAGCAGCGCGGGTGCGGCGGCGCGCAAAAACCGGCTGCGCGGCGCCTTTGAGGCCCTTCTCAGCGCCGCCCCCGCGATCTACCTCACGCAGCCCTCCAATGCCCCGCCTTGCCCCCATGTGCCTCCTCGCCACGCGCTGCGCCAAACCTCTTCGCCCCCCCGCCAGGCGTGATATCCGCCACCCCATGTGCTTCCTAGCCACGCGCCGCCCCGCCTCGACCCCTCGCCTCCTCGCTACGCACAGCGCCGCCCCGCCTCGAGCGTCCCTCTCTACTCCACCTAACGCGCTCTGCCCGCGCCGCCTTCCAACTTCTCGCACCCCCACCCGCCTCGCGCCATACCTCACACTCCGCGCTTCACGCTCGCGCCTTGCCCGCCCCCCCCCCCCTGCCCTTCGCTCCCCGGCCGCCACACCCCGAGCGCGCGCCCTGCGTTTTATGATCAAGGGGATGCGTTCGTCAAATTTATATTACGCTCCTGGAAATTAGTGAGCGGGCGGAGCAGCGCCGCGCGGGGGTAATGAAAGACGCGCGCCGCGAAGGCAGCCGCCCTGCCACATGCGCGCTGCGCCTTTACTACCTGACAGCTCACAGCTCAGCCCCGCGCGCCGAGGCTTCTTATCTGCCCGCGGCCGCGCCGATCGTAATTTCTCCAGCACGCACCGCCCCGTCTCACTCTGAGTCACTACGTCGCTCCCCAATTCAAATCCCTCCATACTCCAAAACCTACTTGATTGGCTTGTCAATTTTCACGATCAAAGCAGATAATCTGACCACCGATTATAGTACAATCAACAATAAAATATATTCTGCTTCTTGACTTTTATAGATTTCAGAAAGAAAGAATGAAAGAAACAGCCAAAAGTACTCTATTGGCGCTAACATATTTTTAAACCAAATAAATTGAAAAGTACATTTTACCGTTGCCGCACGTATAAATGTTACTCTAAAACAAGAAACAATTAGAGAATTTTAGTTTACAGCCTCTATTCTCCACGGTTTCCACAACCTACGGTGTTGACTGGCTCCCCATCGCTTCCATCATCGCCACCGTCACCTACACCACCAACTCAGTTGCGTTCGTTGCCTCTACCGCCATCCTGCGCCTCCGCGCCGTCTTCGCAAACGAAAAGACGCCGCGAGCTTCGCCGCTGAGAGTTACAAATGGCGGCCGGAGCTGGAGGAGAGGGCGCCCGGCGCGTTATTCAGATAAATCGCCGCCCCTAATTATCACGCATACGTCGCCCCCGCGGGGCCGCGCCGGGCAGGGCAGGGCAGGGTCGGGGCATGGCAGGGTGTCCTGGGAGCGGCGGGGACGGGGCGAGGGCGCAGCCGGGTCGAGGGCCCCTACATTAGCCAGCGGTAATCTGTCTGACTTAGCGTGTCGCTCGGCGCCACGTCGCGCTGCCAGCCTCGCCCTTCCCCACCCTACCCCG
>BOPP01000072.1:5533371-5565115 GCA_017312745.1 Gryllus bimaculatus | reverse complement strand
CTGGGCTGCCGCCACGCCGCTTCTTCGTTTTTGTTTTTTTTTACGTGGCCTCCCCCGCCGCTTTTTAATCATTCAACATCGCCGCCCGCCTCGCTACATGGATTGCCGCGACGCGTCACTTTGAGGGGCCGCCATTTCTCTTGATATTTAACGCGCGACTTCTCAGAGGAGAGCGTGGCGCGCCGGGGGGCGGGGCAGGGCAGGGGTAGACGCGGCTCCGTGGGATGAAGGACGCTCTTAAAAATGACACTGCCTGCCTATTAGTGAAGGCGAATTGCGCGCGACGCGGAGGATGACTGAACTTTCCGACAAGCGCCGGAAGTGCAGCGCATTCCACGACAGCCAACGCATCTGTTTGAAGCCTTTCTAAATCTCAATTCGATTTTGAGAAAAGATACTAATGGATAATATTAATTCTATGTAAGAGGATGTTTGACAAAAGAGAATTAAGTGCTTTGGAGATACAAATACACAATTTTATAAATACGAGTATGTAATCAAAAACACAACATTTGGGGAGGAGTGTAACAATAAAATGCAATTATGTAGTGAAGTGACTAAATTCAAGGATTAATGAGGTATTGAAATAAAGTCCATTTCCAAACTAAGTATTGAGTAACGGTTATCAGTCAAATTTACTCACCCTGTACGTTAATGTTCCGCCAAGCAATCATACCAATAAATGAAGTTGTTAAACAATGCTTCAAACGTTCTGCGTCAATTTCATCTTAATTAGAATACATAATTATAGGATTCAAATTTGTGAACTTGACAGAAATTCATGGACACCTTTTTTTTCCTATCTGCACGCAATGGCGCGTAGGCAAACATCTATTGCATTACAATATTACAAAAAAGAAGCCCAGCGATTGGAAATACTTTTTTCAACATTAAAATTGCAAATAAATATTGCTCTCTCATAAATATAGCATATACTATTATAAAATAGCAATACCCAAATTAGGGATAGATCAAAATTAACTCCTTAACAAGAAAAATAATAACAGATAAATGAACACAGGATATTTTTAAATCTCACAGACATTCGAACGATTAAAAATGAGAGATCATCATCCGGAAGGGCGCACTCTACCAAAGCCTCCGTAACACCGCCACCCAGCCCCACTACATGAACAGCCGGAACGCGCCCACCATTGCTCTCGATATTAAACGCGCGATTTCTCGCGGGCGGAGAGGGGGCGCGCGCTAAGCGGGGCCCTTAAAAACGAGATTGCGCGCGGATTAGCGCGGGAGGGGGTGATTGCGCGTAACAAGGCCCGCCTACCCCCACGCATGCTGGCGATTATGAGCGGGCATGGGGGAGCGGGTTGTGAGCGGCGCTTGTCGCGGAACAGGGGCAGGCGGAATGGAGAGGTGACAGTGTCGCGAGGGCGGTGGGGCAAAAACCCGTAGAACGAGGACTAAGGGGTTGGGAAGTTATTGCGGGGACGGTGTTGCGGGGAAGGATAGGAGAGGATGGAGGGGCGGGGACGATGGGGCGGGGATGATGAGGCACGGTCTGTGGAGCTGTGATGTGTACGTCGGGGACGGTCTGGCGAGGACGGAGGGCCCAGGTGGTTGTGCGCGAAGGCGAAAAGAGTAACGGATTCCAGGGTGAGCGAAGGTGGAATAGAACTTGCAAAGGGTCGAATAGACTGAGGAAGTAGAAAGAAAAGCAAAAGGAAGAGTAGTGTGAATTGTGAAATGATGGAAACAGCGGATCTGAAGAGTCAATGTTCTAGTGAGAGATGAAGAAGAAATGGCAATATGTTTGAAGCCATGACGGAAGCATGGAAAGGCACAATCTGTAGAGAATCAGTGCAGATTAGATTCTTCGAAAAGGAGGAGTGACAAGTACAAGTATAAGTGAAGTGTCAAACAGAATAAAATGCGGCGGCCAAAGATTGCGAGGAGGTGAGGTAAAAGAAAGTGCAGTCCTAATTGTGAGGACAGGAAGCAGTGTTGTTAGTCTGCGATGATCCCAAGCGAATCATAATGAGGCGGACAGGGAATGAGAAATATTGTAGCGAAAGGAAGATATTCACAAGCAAGGTAATAGACAGAAACGGGATAACAATGTGGAAGATATCGGGATGGCTGAAAAAAATGCACCGCTATATTCACGATTTGAAGTGGGAAAGAAGCAAAGCAGAAAACAACGGAAAGGGGTGTTGGCGATTTGGAGTAAATAGAAGCAGCGAGGGAAAATCCCCGGCGTGGGTCGTCGCCCGAACGAAGGGACACGGAATAAGCAAGGTATTACGAGGCACGGCAGAGACGGCACGAAGAACGGTGATTGGACGCCAGAGAGGAGCGGTAGACAGCAGTGGCGGGGATCGGGATTGGCGCGGGGTAAGCGCAGCGCGATGGAAATGGGCGCGCGCGTGGGCGTGGGCGTGTGCGTTCGATTTCTGCTCCGGGCTTAACGCAGCCGCTGGCTGCGCCCAGCACTCGCCCCGATGCATTAGAGCGCCGCTTTTTAAAATTTCCATAGGCTTACTCCGCTGCCGCGCTGCGCGACTGGAGGTAATAGCGTGTTTGCGCCAAACTTTTATGAGCCTGTTCCACTGCGAATTCCATTACACTTTAATTATTTTGGAATCCTCAAAGAAGCAAACATTTTGCTAATGGTTGTCGTTAGCACGCTGAAGTTCCTTTACGAAAGAGATGAGCATAAGAAATTCGACGAATAATGCTTGTTTTTTTTTTAAATTTGATACAATACAATTAAATAACAGAATTATCTCCAGAACAGCATTTCACCTATACATATTTCCACATATCACTTGGACCTCACTTTAGCAATATTTTAATGAAATAAAGCAATTTTTCTACCACACAAACAGAACGTCGAATGAGATAGTAGAACAGAGAATAAACAGATAAATACCTCTATCAGATCCAGTTTCGAAACTTAAGACAAAATTCTACCATCTTTCCTCGTAACACTTTATTTATATAAATTTAAAAAAAACCTACGCTGTGTCCTTTCTGTTTCATAAGCACACATTATATCACGACCGCGAAATTACGAAATTAGACAAAAACAGTTTCTCGTCGTTATGAACATCAGAGAGGCTTTACCGCCAAAATTACGAACTCACACGTTCAATTCCTACTGGCAATGTGAAGTCTAAGCGCGTTTAAGAGCCCATCTCCCTGTCGCGGTCAAAGAGCCCAAGAGCGGGGTGCTTTCCTTAGGAAAGGAGCTCTGATGAATGCCCTTTGATACATGAATAAAAATTAGCTACACAGGAAACGAGGGGAGATTTTCACAAAATTCGAAATTTCTCGGAAAACCCTTCACATTCCATTAGAGAGCATACATGTATGGAAATGATATTCCGTATGGATAAAAAAACGTAGTCCCGTTTTCATATAACACTCTTCTCCCCCAAATTCACACATCTCGCGCCGTTGGTCCAAAGCAAAACCGCTCCCACGCCGCAGCCAGCGCCGCCGCGCCGCTGCGGGGGCTGCCAAAGGCAAGAACGCACGTGTTCGATTCCGTCGCGCCCGCTAATCGCGCCTAAGAGCTCCGCTTGCGGTGGGTGGCGGGCGCGCGAGGGGCGGGCGCGTAATGGGAGCGCCGGCCGGCGGGGCACGCAGCGCGCGCGAATACGAGCCTGCAGAGACTCGTCGGGCGATGATGAAGTCCGCCCCGGGGAGCGCGCCGCCCGTTATCACGCGCTCGCACCCGCAAAAACCCGCGGCCGCGGGCGCGGGGGAGGGCGCGGAAGGGAGGGGATGGGCCGCTGGAGGAGGAGCCGGGATGCGAGAGGAGGCGTTGGCGGGGAGGGCAGAACGCGGGAGGAGCTTCGCGAGGGGCTGACAATATTGGGCACGAGGCATTTGTGAGGACGAGGTAAAAGAGTAGGGACATCGCGCTAAGTGAACAAGAAGAAAAAAGGGAGTAGAAAAGAAATAAGAAGATAAGGGAAGGAAAAGAAAAGAGAAGAAAGGAAGAAGGGAAGAAAAACACAGAAGAAAATAATATGGGAAGAAAATGAGAATAAGGAAATATGAAAAGAAGAAAGAGGCAGTAGAACAAAAACATGGAGTAAAAACGGACATTAGAAGAAGAAGGAAGAATAAAGAGGGGTAGAAGAATTGAAGAGATAAAGAAAAAAGAAAGATGAAGAAGAGTAGAGAAGAGTAAACGGGGAGGAGAAATTTATTAGAAATGAAAATGACATACTTTTGGTTTTGCAATAATGCAAAGCAGGTGAAAGATTCGTTAGAATACATTTTGCCCCGAAGGAGTACTAGGACGAGAAAGAAAAAAAAGTGACACCGATAGCATGTGTCCCAGAAGAAGTGAATGATGATTATATAATTTCGAAATGAAATGCTGAGGCTTAAAAGCGAGAACTTACCATTTAAAGGGCAACGAAGAAGAACAACGAGAAGATAATATAGAATAGGTGGATCGGAGGAAGCACAATTAGAAGGAGAAGAATTGACTGCGACAGCTTAATAGTAGGTAGAGGATCAGCTAGAAACACATTTCGACTAGGGAGAAAAACAAAGAAATAGATACAGGAAAATATGTACGATATAGAGGACAGTGAAGGATGTAGAGGACGAGACAAGAGCCGCTGGCAACGAAAGCGGTGGAAAAGAAATGTGTGCGATATCAGAGCGATGCAAACGTTAGTACGGACGGATACCTGGCCCTCCAGTACAGTCGAGGTCTAGAGAAGAAGTCCGAAGCCAAACGGATAGTGAAGTTTGAGAATGCGGAGTTCAAATAAGCGGGCGATCATCATTCTACTTACCTCTTGATGCATCCGGGGTTCTTACGGCGTGGGAACAACAAGCAGATGCTGACTCGCGCAAATAAAAGGAAAATAATTGAAAAAGAACGGACAAGCCAGGGACGAAAAGGACAGTTGCGATCACACCAACATCGCCCAGGAAAGTTCTCTGCTTGACACGTTGATGCATTTGCGCCGGGTCTCGGCGCATGTTTATTCCCTTTTGCGACACAGCAGTCATCTACAAACTAATGCACGTAGTTTCATCATATTTATTCACATAACTACCAATATTTCAGCACTAATAATACTGTTGTAACATCCCCATTATCAACGTAGACTGCAGAACATCACTCCAGGCAATACAGTACATAATTCTAGTTCGTGCTACTGCCACGCTTCACCATCCGAAACGCTCAGAACATTTGTAGGATTAGAACGCGTCCAGTGTCTTCTTTTACTCTCGTACAAAATAATTCGCTAGTGTCGTTCCATCTTCATTCCTAGATTATATTATTTCACAATCATCGATAACGTTTATCTATTCTAATCCTCTCTATACCTGATAAAAAAACATCTACAATTTATCAGAAAGGCCAAAAAGTGTCAGAGCTTTACACCCCATCTCATCCATCTCTCCCAGGCGCTCCGCGCGGCGGTATTTTGCGTGCGCGGGCCCGGCGACGAGTCTGCCACCGCCAGCCGCTTCGGCCGCCGCCCTGCTGTACACGCTCCCGCGCGCCCGCTCCCCGGCGCGCCAGCTGGCGCCCGGGTCACCGCGCCCCGCCCCCGGCACCGCCCCCGCGGCGCGGCGCGGTCGCCCGGCTGGAGCTGTCCGCAACACGGTGCCGCGCCGCGCGCGTCGCGTTCAGCGGAAAAGGGGGCGGGGTCGAGGAGGCGGCGGACGCGGAGGCCGGGGCGGGGCGGGGCGCGGCTGCGCGGCCCAACTTGGTCGCCGGGATCCCCCCGTCGGCATGGGCGCTTCGCTGTCGCGGCGACCGGAGAAAGTTTCGCCGCTGTTCGCTCCAAGAGATTCCAACTACTGCAGGCAGTTTGGACCTACAGTACGAGTGCGAATGTCTAGTGTTTCCGCGGAATCTACTGCGCGAATACAGAGTGCGAATTCTTAAAATTTAATTTAAAATGCTCATGTTATTCGACCAAATAGGAAGAGTTAATTCTAAGTAGTTTAAGACTTCGCGATTAGGAACTATACACTTCTAGGGACTAGAAAAATATCTCTCATCTAATCCTCATGCCCGTTTAACAATGTATCATCAAATTTAGAATTTTATAACAACCTGACTGATTTTCTTGCTAGGTCATACATTGACGCCTCTAGAGTAAATTACGACAACAATATAACATTTTTCACCTCAGAAAAGTGTGTTGAAACGAAATAAAAAAAAATTCTTCGCCTAGAAAATGTATTTACGACAGTCAAGACAAAACTTTCAATATATTTATCTAAGACTACAATAGTTCACTTTATGAGCATTTCTATTCATTCACAACAGGTAGAACACTCAAAATAGAAAATACTATAGGACATAAATGAGCAACGTAAACAAGTGATACAATGGCCGGATTTATCTGAAGACATACATTGTTATTCCCGATGACCGTGACGGGGAAACCCATATTCAGAAAAAATGGGGAATAAAACTTGCAAGACATAACCGGACAGATTGATGCGTTCACATAAAACCTAAAAAGCCATTTATTATTTAAAATGCCTTGCTCAAGATTTATAGATGTTCACATACAAACATAATTCTTATTGCGTGGTGGATGTTCACAACCGCGAAGCGGAGTTTGTAATGTTTATACTCCAGACACAATTTAATGACAAATATTCCCTAGAACTGTAAACTCATTAAAATAGATGTGATAAAATGATTGAAAACACAAATTATACGTTACCTAAAAATGTGTACCTCAAATCCAATATACTCTTTGGCATCAAAAAGTCTTTATTAGGTCGTTCCGGCATGTTAAAGAAAAATCGGCTTTCTGACGTTTCCACGCTATCTCCACTCCATTCTACTTCCAATTCCCTTCTCTTTTTATCCCCACATATTTCCTGGCGAGTGCACTGCGGTCCATAAATAAGCGCTTCACAAATATTTACTCGCGCGATCAATTACTTTCTCGCTTTTCCGCCATTTTTGCTCCCATCAATATCCCCCGGCACACGCCCTCCCGCCGCCACGCCACCGCGGCGATCCTCTGCTCTCGACCACCGCGTTCCGACGCAGCCGTCCTTCCCAAACCCTCCGCCCTCACCGCCCCAAATTCTATACGCTTTCTCAACCATTTCGTTTCTTTTCAACCGCCTATTTACGCAGCGGAAACCATTCCAGCTCATTTCCAATCACGCTACTCTCCTGCCAGCTTCGCATAATCAGTATTTGGCTTCCTTCCAAACCAAATATGACCAGAACATTTAATACGATTTCTCGTCTACATTCATGCATCCATTACTTCATTCTTCTTTTTTTCTTTTCAGATAAATACCGCAATAGTCCCTGTCTTCTATAATACTATCAGACTTACGAGCAAGCCTAGCATCAACTTTTTCAATTAATTATACTTAACATACCTTCGCATATTATAAAAACATCACAACACTTCTGATATGTGACAAAACCACAAAGTAACCCCTCGGTTTCACACTGGTTTATAAATTACTTCATTCCTATGACTGATGAAACCCTGCAATACTACACGATTCATCTACAAAGTGCTAAGTAGTCGCCACATACGCGTCACTGATAACGTCCCTGCCTTGACAAGCCCGTAATTCCCACAATTTCGTTCTCGCTTCAAGATCACCACTACTTCGTCGTACCCATCTCCACTTTCCCCTCCCCTGCATCGCCTCCGCCCCGCCTGCAGAGCTCTGCCGGCGCCGCGGAATTCCGATCGTTCGCCGCTCGGAGCAATCCCATATTTTTCCACCCGCGCCCGCCCCCCGCGCGTCCCGCGACGCGTCGGTCCGCCCCGCCCGCCCACCCCCGCGGGCGCCGCGGCGAAAGAAAGAAGGCTCTGCCGCGACGCCGATAACGCCAACCGCATCGTCTTCGTCGTCGCCGCCGACTTCCAGACGCAAGCACGCTGGACCCAAACGAGACTACATGCACGCAAAACACAGGATTTTTGATTCCTAAGCACCTAACAAAGGTGGCTTAGTATTAGCTGATGTCACTGAAGTGACTCTCACCGGAAGGTCTTACGGTTCGGCTCCCGACAGTGCTAAGATTTTCGACACTAGCTCTGTAGCTAGAACGAACACAGTCGCTGTCTGGAGGATAATTCTAGCGGCCGGCTGCTTTGATCGGAAGTGGTTTCTCTGATCAACACCAGGCGAGTGCTGGAGCCATGCCTTAATTATCCACGGGCCACGAACCACGCGCGTTCTTTCCTTCCTCTTCCTTGTTCTATCCTCGCCTCTTACACACTTATATGCATTACACAACTACACATGTCAGCAGACTTTGGAGGCCTAGAGCTTTTTCCGTATGCGGCGGTGCCCCGGTGGAGGGAGATCTATGGTTCGGGAAAACCACGCAGGGCGACGTGACGTGTACAGCGACGCGTATACATTGGCGCCGGACCTCACCAGCTATCTAAAAAACCTCACCATTCAAAAAAATGTTTCATTTTGAATTCTTTCTTGTGTTGCGTGCAACTCCCCTTCCCCCATGTTCATGCATTTCAACTAAAACGTCAACTTGTCGGGAGTAGAATTATTTTTCGGACCATCATTTAATTCGCAGCAAATGACTAGTTGAAACTCGCAAAATTGCTTCATTACAAATATCTCTATTTCGTTCATTATGGATATTCTCATTTTCAAAAACACCTGATATTTTAAATTACAGGTTTTATCCATAATTAAGTATACATATCCAGAAATATTCAGTCATTATTTCAATTATAAATTTATTCATTATATTCAGCTTTCATTTATAACTGCAATACAAAATATTATAAAAATCTCATTTCCATTCAATGTTCCGATTATCCAATAATTCATTACATATAGCGTATATAAACATAAAGAGGCACGTTGTGTCATAACTAGCGGTGTTCGGATTCGCCCCAGACTATCTATGTGAAATTCTCATCTCACTCATTCATCCAATATTTATCGATATTATTTACAAATAAGATCATCACAAATGGACATGTAGATTGAAGAGCGCCTACAACTCAACACACAAAAATGCCCCTCGGGCGACTCATGGCCAGCTAGCTTTTTGTGCAGTGGTCTCGAATCGACTCGCGCCGGGTTTAACTAAAGCTGTATTTTTCCAATAGAAATAGTGTCAGTTTCTACAGCTATGAGACGAAAGCTCACTGAGGCCATTAAATAAAACAATAATAAAAATCAACGGACAGGGCTGAGAACACCGGCAGCTGGCAAAAGTCAGATTCATCTGTCGCTAAAATGCAAAATAATATTTGTTGATTAATTATTACTTCCGGATACTTCAACGTCCAAGATCATTAGTCCCGTAAATGTATTGCATGTTTTATTGCTGTGGGAGATGGCAGTGATCCCTCTCCACTGGATACAGCAGGGCACCGCCCCAGCTGGGACAAGCTTTAAGCTCGTGACTGGTCTCTCAACATGAGTGGTAGTGTAGTGCATGTGTGTGTTTCAGTATGAAACAAGGAGAAGACAAGGAAGAGGAAGAAAAGATCGCGCTCGTTTACAGGGTGCTGCTCCGCCATTCGCCTGATGTTGATCGGAGAAACCACGGAAAACTACCGATGAGGGCATCCGGCTGCTAGAATTCTCCTCCAGACAGCGACTGAATTCGACGTAGCTGAAACACTGGTGTAGAAAATCCTGCCACCGTCGGGACTCGAACCAAGGACCTCCCGGTCAGATACACTACATTGCCCTCAACTGATGGTCTCATTGCCATCTAAGCCGATGCCCAATACAAACATGCATACATAATAAGTAATATTTAGATCATCAATGTACTAGAAATGCGAGTATTGCCAGCCTTCGAGACAGCCGTGCCCACTGTGCGGTCTGTGCGGCGCCGCGCGGTGGGCGTGGGCGTGGGCGGGGCCGAAGGCACAAGCGGCGTGGACGGCTGTCGCCAGCGCCTACTCTACGACTTCCCCGGCGCGCCAGAGAGATCGTTTCGGCTGCTCGCGACGCCGCACTGCGCCGCACCAGACGCGCGGTCGCCTTTCGCTTAGGGACAGGCCGCCGGACAGGCGGAGCTTCGAGCGACATTCGCCGACGCCGAAGCCATAATTCGGGGGCTCTTTTGACAGATACGGAAAGAATTGGGCAAAGCTGGGCGTCCTTACTTTACTGCGCGGGGAAAAGTTACTGCGACAGGCGAGTGAGTCGAGCCGTTTAACGTTTATATTACACATGACTGAGTTACGTTTCAGACACTAAGATCGTCAAGCCTGTTCTTACAGATGCCACAAGTTACAGAGTATCGTGTAACAGTAACAGTAACGTTTATTTAACAATTAGGGGCGAAACTACTGTTACACATACAATTGAAACAGTTGGAACAAATATCAAATACATAAAGTATCTTATCCATTACTTAATATATTAATAAAATAATCAAAATAATGTTAAAGATCAACTATATTTTTACTTTGTAATATTCTATGAATTTCGTGAAAATCGTAGCTTATTTACCGACGTTTAGAGGCAAAAAAAACTTTTTACGACAAAATTGACGCCATAATAAAAATACTAAATTCTCAATGATAAATAATATTATCACCGCAATAAGTAAAATACAACTTCTCTTAATTTTTCCCTTAGTTAAACTCGTCACACCATATAATACATAAAAATGTTGCTTCTTTTGCAACCAGATATCAACTTTACTATCAACGACAATATTATATTTTCTTTATTCTCTTTAGCAATCATGCAAGTTACGCAATATACAATACTGTTCATAAACGTTGAAATAATTACAAAATATAGAAGATTTGACTTGAGAACATAGCATCATAATACTGTTTGTCGGTCCCCATCTTGAGAGACAATAGTTTTTTCACATTGCGGAAATTTAATTTTCCATAATCATGTCTGTTATTATTTTAATCTTATTGTACAAAGAGCAAAATTAACTCTCCGCCATCCAGGATCAAGTAATTGTTTATTTTACATCACCTGAAGATGTAGATCAGAAACATGTAGTAATAGTTGATAAAATATTTACGGATAGATGAGATTACTATGCCATTTGAATGTCTATGTAATTAATACAAGAACTGCGTTGAGACAGGGTGGTAACTACAATATATTCTATGAGACACTGAGCAGATGATGGAATATAGATAAAGCGCGAAAATTCCAAAGGAAAAGAACGAAAGAAGAGAACGTCTCAAGTCTCTTTTAACCACCACACGTCCGGTATCGAGAAGCTTCGATTTTAATTCCAAAACTCATATACTGAAATATGCGTGCTGACAGTCCAACTTCTCAACAGGCGACGAAAGGTTAATGTCACACACGTCAGTAACCCATTCACGTCCAGAAATTTACTAACAAACAGTGGGGACACGTAGCCATCCCTCTAAAAATTAAACAAACTCGGCCGCATCGAAGCGCAAACGCAGTGCTCGAGGAGCCCCATTAAGGTAGGATCGTCAGCCCGCACGCGCCCGCAACTGCGTGCATCAACGCAATTTCCTCACAATACCTCCGTCGTTAAAAACCAGCGCCGCGCCTTTATATTGCAGCAGCTTTCTCATACGCGCTCGTTACACGCGGTTACGGCGCTAATTGCCGTTTCATTACGCAAACACTTCGCGCGAAGCGTACTTATTTAGTAATGACAGTGCCGATGACGCCGCTATCGCTACCGCGTTTGCTCCCCTCCCCTCCCCCCCTCCCCCCTCCCGCACCGCACTGCAAGTATTAAGAGTTCACGAGCGCCTGCGGATGGACCTGCCATCAAATAAATAGCTCTCGACTGCGCTCTCGCACAGCCGCTCTGTGAATCGAAAGGAACAAAAAGCGCGACAGTGTAATACGATAATTATAAAGCGTGGTGGTAATTGCTAGCTTATTGATACTGGCAATTACGGAGTACCTAAAAATCAATAGAATTAATTTCGGTAAACGCATAAAATGTTTGATTATTTGGGAACTTTGTGACAGATCGCAAATTGCAATAGGACCGCAAACAACCCATTAGAAGGACAATTAGAAAAAAATGATTAATTTCGGAACATATTGTACTCGTATTCAAACTTCCCATTAGTACAAATAGAGTGCCCGGTATATTCTGTGCGTACAAATGGAACAGTACCTTAAATGCACCTGCTGTTTCAAACTTTTTGCTTATATTTCGTAACGAGAATCAACTTTCATTTCAGGACTATTAAACATGTTTCACGCCGTGCCCAAAGAGGGCAATTCCAACGAAAGTGTTTCAATGCAGAATACATATTTTTTTTATGAAAACGATATATCAAGCAAAATGTTCCAGATAAATCTAATAATATTCCATAACATTATCTGTCAAAATATCCCGAAATAGTACATCTTAACTGTGTTGGTGAAGGAGGCTATAGTTCACATTTTAAACAAGAAGGCCAAAAAGCATTTTTTAAATAGTTCTGTAGCACGTAGTACTTAGCTAACAACATAAATACCATTTATTTTAAAAAATCATCAAAATTGCCAGAAATTTCCCATTGTCCTCCCTGACGACACATAGACACGTACTAAATCTTATCAAACACGGAGGAATTAGCAGAACTACTCAGCCCAATATATCTAGGCACGTTTCGTTAAAAATAAATATCGTCAGTAAAATTACAGGAGTGACACACCAGATCGTTAACCTCATCCAGGAACCATTGAAACGCCGTATCCTCCTCGCGAAGCAAAAACACTGTGCGGTGTCGATCTGCAAACCACCCCACCTTCGTCTACTTCTCCATCGGCGAATACTAAACCTTAACTTAGCAACTACCGATCTAGAATCAGAGTTCATTCTGGAAGGGGCCCTACTTCCCGAAATGCATTCCGCGCGCCGCCGGTCGCGAAGGCTCGTCGCCGCGATTTGCGGGGCCGCCTCGTGTCGTGGCGATCGCTCAGCACCCGAATCCCCACTCCCCCACCCCGCCCCCGCTCTCGTCGCGGTGGCCTCGGCCGCCGCTGCGCCGCCAATGAATCGCGCAATGAGGTCGGGAACTTTCTGGAAGCGGCACCCAATGTGCGGGGCGGGCGCATTCGCCGAGAGGGGGGGGGAGGAAAGGGCGGGATGGAGCGCGTGAAAACTTTACAGCGCGGGTGGCCATAACGGCGCGGCGTCGCCCGGCGGGGACGGGAACAGCGAGCGCAGGAGGGGAGTCGGAGGAGGAGGAGGAGGAGGCGGTCGCGAGATGTTCGACCGGGAGCACCATGCGCTGGAGAAAGAAAGAAGGGTCGAAGGAACTCTGAAGAGAACTCCGAGATGAGAAAAACTGCAGTGGAAGAAGAAGCGACAGCAGAAATTTGCAGAAGCGGAAAGGGGAGCAGAAACGGAGAAGTGTTTGGGTAGGAGCAAAAGTGAATGAGAAATTTGGAAAAGAAATGGAAACATCGGAAGGAAAAGGATAGGAAGCGATTCCGAAAGGAAGACGGAGCGGAATGCAGGGGAAGAGCAGAAAAGATAGCACGAGAGCAAGGATAAGAGCACGGTAAGTACGGGCCTAGTCTATTCCAAGAATTGGCGAAAACGGTCAAGAGTAAGTCTGGTGCACGACGAGTAGGAGGGGGGTAGTGCGCGCCAGCAGATGCGAGTGCGAGACGTGAGGGAGGCGAAAATGAAACGAGATTGGGAAAAGACGAATACAAATGGTAGTTATTGAGGCGAGGGAAAGACGAGAACAAGAGAGAGCGGGGCGAGAAGAGGGCGAGAGCAAGAGGAAAATATTTGCGATGCAAGAACACACACACACACACATAAAGAGACAGAGGGAGAGAGAGATGGAGTCGACAACAGAGAAAAATTGAGGCCAGAACAGGGAGAGAGCGGGATGAGAACAAGAAGAGAGGGGAGACAGACGGGGTGGGAACAAGGAGAGGCGGAGATAAGAAAAGAATGAAAGAGGTAGTACGACACAGCGACTGGAGTGAGAACAGGGAGAGAGCGGGGATGAGATGAGGGATAGTGGTTGTGAAAACAGGGTGAGAGCGAGTGCAGAGAAACAACCGCGGAAAAAGCAGGGAGAGAGCCGGGCGAAATGTCGGTGCGAGCGGGATGAGAACAAGGAGGCGAGCCGAAGGCCAGGGGGCTGGGGGCGGCATTCCCCACCGCGAATTCTTCGACCGGCGACAGTACGCACCAGCGCCGATGGGGGACGGCGACGGTGGTGGGGCCGCGGTCGCGCCCCCGCCCCCGGCGCCGCCGAAGAAAGAAGTTTGCAACGAGCGCGGCGGGAGACGCATGGTCCCGACGCGCACCGGCGCAGAAGGGCAGACGGAGCGCCCACCGAATCGAGGTTAAGCGGACGACGGGGGAGGTGGCGGGGAGAACAGGGAACTGGAGCATACGGACATAAGGCGCACGAGGAAACGGAGGCGAAACGAGTCCGGCCTCAGCACGCGGAATCGGTCCAAATGCGCATTCCGGGGGTCTACTCAAGAACTGTGCGAACGCGCCACGCGGCGATGGGGCTTCGATTCCGCAGATTCTGCTGCGCGACGGCCCATGCGACACAACTTTCCTCGGCCGGGAGATGAGGCTTGGTGCATCAACTGATGTTACTGCCGGGCCTCTGAACGGGAGGTCCAAAGTTCGAGTACCGACAGTGGAGAGATTTTCGACACTGGCTTTTCAACTAAGTCGAATTCAGTCGCTGTCTGGGAGAGAATTATAGAGGCCGGTGGTTCTGATCGGTTTTCCATTCTCCGAACATCAGGCGAATATCATAGACCACCACAAGTGGAAGCATACTGTAGAATATGAAAACCTGTGAAGGAGTGTCTTGGACTGGCGAGCGGGCGAGGAGAGAGTGGGAGAGGGGAATTACTTCAGGTTCGCCTTTACCTCCGCAAGGGAAGTAAACAAGCAGCGGAAATGTATGCAGGAACATAATAGAACTAGGTCACTTTAAAGGGAAAAAATGTATGTGGACGGAATAATACGAAGAAATCGAGCAGAAAGACACAAATATCAACAAATAACAGCGAACTGCTTTCCGCATGAAGCAACATAGAAATACGAATAACGGTGTTGTCTGCACATCACGTACCTACGCGATCTTCAGAATCGCATTCTATGCCAGTGTTACGGCATTAAGATACAAGACGGCAATACTGGCTGAAATTGCCACGTGGAATAGAGCTCGGAACGTGTATAGAGCAACGCCGGCGAGAGGGCGCGGCCGGAGTGGGGCGGAGAGGAGAGACAACGACGGCGCGCGGCGTGGGCGGAGGAGGAGAGGGAGCGGGCGGGGGCGATGACATCCGTCAGGCGCGTCGCGGAGCGTAACGCGGGCCCGGCACCGTGAAATTGTCTGCCACCTACGCTAATGCAAGGCGGCGTGCCTTTCGGCCCCGCGGGGCACCGCCGTGCCGTGCCGTCCCGAGCCGTGCCGTGCCGTGCCGTGCCGTGCCGTGCCGCGCCGTGCCGTGCCGTGCCGCGGAGAAGGGTGAAGCAGAGCGATGGAACGGGGTGCGGAGGGGCGAGACTGCACGGAGGAGCCAGGGACGAGTCCTGGCTGGGGCGCTAGCGCTTCAAGGCGTGACACACGAGAAGACTGGAACACATTGCGTACATTTAAACAGTAACGAAAACTTTCGTATTGGTTTTAACCATTTGATATATTTTATCCTCGAAGCTACTCATTTTAAAATTAATAAAATAATTTGTTTCACACTTTACTGACTGTATTAAAAAATAATATATTATTATTGATTCTAATATTAACCACATACCAATGTTTGAGTGTAATATAATATAGTAGTGTATATGTAATCAATTGTGGTAGAAGGTGAGAGGAAGTAACGTACTCACAACTTAAAACATCACATTATCTCAAATGGAAAGTATAAAAAATTGTGACTTTAAGCATACGTATTCTACATTTTAAATTACCATTAGAAGTAGAAAATAAGATGAAGAATTGAATGCTCGTGAAGAAATTTCCAATCACTTTTAATGAAAATGTCATCTTCGGTTAATAGGTGAAAACTTTCGTCTATTTACCGAATATTTTCAAAATTTGTCCAACGGTTCTCTATAGCATCAAACTGACATTGGATTCAATATGCAACAAATTAGAGAAATGGAGCAAAACGAGAATATTATGTTTTAAATTTTAAAACAGCGACTTTTCTGAAAGTCACCGACAGTTAACAATAGTAACATCATAAAACAAATTCCGTACGTGAAGATCAGGCGACTCGAGTTAATCACTTAAAAGGGCCGCTGGGTAGCGCTGAGAGCTTTCGTCGGCGGAAGCGGAGCCTGCGCTGGCGGAAGGAGCGGGAAAGGAGGCGCGCGGGAGACCGAAGAGCAGAGGTCGCGAGGAGAGACGTAGCTGCGGAGCTCGCAGTCGCAGGTGGGAAGGGGGACGCCGCCGAGGGAACGAAATGGAGGGAGCAGACGTGGCGCGAGGCACTTGGGGTGGGTGCGAGGGCGGGAAAGGGTGAATGCTGGTGAAGAAAGGACCAATGTGAGAAGGATGGAGGAAGGTGAAGGCGATGAAGATGGGGGTGGAGACGCCGAGACAAGGGCAGCGCGTGAAGCCGCGGGGATGGCAGGCGGTGAGTTGTAGGAGGGCAGCGAGGCGGTGGGTTGAGTGAGGAGTCGGCGGGGTCTGGGAAAGGGACCTGGTGCGGGTGGCAGCAAGCAAGCGAAGGGAGCGGAGCGCGATGGGGAAAGGATGGCAAGGACGGGGACGGAGCGGCGGAAAGGTGGGGCGACGAGTGGTAGGAGGCTTTGCTGAAGGGAGTAAGGGGAATGGGGACGGTAAGAGAGGCCCACCGGCAGGCGACAGTAGTCAGCAGTAGGGTGGGAAACGGAAGGTGCGGCTTAACAATGGCAGGGTGGTGGATTCGTGGCGGTGAGACGGCACAGAACCAGCAGTGGGAGGCAGAGGGGGCAGCAGCTGGGGGCGCGAGCGCTGGCGAGGGCAGGGGGCGAGGGCCACATTCCTACAGCGCCCGAGCGCGAATCGTTTTTGCCCCGGGGCTAATAACGCCGGCGGGGCGGGGCTTTGGGCGGGGACGAGGAAGGGGTGGGGCGGGGCGCGGCGACTCGGCCGGCTCGGGCGTCGCGCGAGGAATGTGGCCGCGAGAATATCGCGGCGGTCGCTCGGGCCGCCCTCTCCTCCCTGTCGTCGTCGCGCCGGCGCCGGCGCCGGCGCCGCCGCCGCAGCCCGCCCGCGACAACCCAGTGCGTTAGCGCGCTTCCACTTTCACTGTACCGCTTTGCTGCTGCGGCTCCGCTTTCACAGAGCTGAGCTCCAGCTAACTTAATAAAGATACACACCGCTGTATTCACTGACAAAGAAAGAAAAACATATTTAGAAACAATTTCCGGTCTGATGAAGTTACTTTAACCTTAGCAATACAAACAAAGAACAAAGTATCAGAGGCATATTTGATACTGTTTTGTATGAAACAAATGAACACAAAATTAATGAAATTGACTAACTAATACACTGAAGAAATTCAGAATTTTGTATTAAAAAAATGTGAATCAAACATTTGTATTTTTATAGAGAGTTCTCGCTTAATGAAGTGACACTCTGAATCCGGCATCTTCAGCATATTAAAAGTGTAATACTGTACGCTTTGAATGTTCTCTTGTTTGTCGTCTCTTTGTTTTCGTTTACAACCTGTTCGTAGAGAAACTCGTCTTGGCGATTAAAGTGTTGCATTCTTTGTTCCTAGCCTGCTTTCTTCGTGATCATGACACGTCAGAATCAGACAAGTGAATACCTACTCCAGAGTAATTAAGACAACAATTTTTAGGCAACTAGGAAAAATATGAGCTTCGTTAACCTTTAAGTGGAAGATGTACACTTACATACACAGACAGAGGGGAAAATTTGCCTCCCATACTATTACTAGGCTTAATCAAATCAATCTGTTGGGCATTCCCGACATAGCACGATAAAAACTACCTTCAATTACAAGTTCCTGTTAAGTTACATGCGCATTTCCAATATTTTACAAAGGTTTATAGGGCCCAAATATATTCCCAAAGATTTTGAAGTGGTTGTGATTTTATTATTCTGAACACATGATCTGGTTAAGCTATACCTGTTTCAGTACTCTGAAGAGGAGTTACTGAATTATGACACTGAGGATTTCATTATTGAACAAGTGTAGCAATCACCTTATTACTTACGCCTGGCGAAAACAATGTTGGATACGTAAGGGTAGGGGAAGTCACCGGTAAATTAAAATACCCAATGCGAAGTTTTCCAAACAACATTGAACCGTACCAAAGAAACTAGATCTACTTGATTATGAAAAAAACCCAAATTCTACAGTCGCACTTTTTACAGGTTTCAATGTTTCTTGATTTTTATTCCATATTTCCATAACTTCCTCATTTGAAAACGTAATATATTTGACGACGCAAATGTCTTTATACACTCTGCTCACTCAAACATTTATATCCTAGGCGAGTCAAATTTACATTCATTAAAAAACAGGATATAACAATCACTCTTCAATATAATATTTTCTTAAAACAAATTAATAGAAACAAACAAAAAATGTTTTATAAAAGTGTTTTAAACGTGTAGTGAAAACTAGCAGTAATTTATATTACATGGTTTCCTTAATAAAACTTTGGCTTCCTCAACCATCTAACATTACATCCAAGCACTTTAAGTTCACTATTGCATTTCCATATGAATAATTAACAAACTCATAAAATGAGAAGACAATATTTGAAACATGACAATAAAACAAATATTCTTATCAAACTAACTCAACGCTATAAGAACAGAAGAACTGCTCAAAAAAATAATTTGCAACATCCAACATTTGAAATGATTTTGAACAACATTAAAACCATTTGCGTTTAATATACTTAGAACTAACTATTCCTAGCGACTATAATATGAATACAAATGTAAGCATCGCAACTTTTCATTTCGCAGAAACGAATACGAGACCCATTTCTTGGAAGCCCTATATATTTAACTTCACCCGCCGCATCATTACAGCCGTATAACAAAGCGAAAGTAGCAGAAGCAGTTGCGAGCTCCAAATTCGCATCTCGTTTGTAGAGAGTCCTCCGCCCCACCAGCGTCTGTTTCCGGCAAACTACAAATAGCTCACGCTCACCGCCGCGGACACCAGCCCGCGACCGAGGGGCCGACCAGACGCCCTCCCTTCTCTCCTCACTGCGCAGCAACTAGCTGGTACACCAACGAGCGCGCCCTGCCAAGGAAGCCTCAACAAGCGACCAAGGCAACTTCCCGCACACCCACACCTCCACCCCCTTGCTTGCAAACAAGTTTTGTTTATAAATATTATATATATATATAGGTTTAAACAACAAATACATTATACAAGGAAACATTTCCCGCTGAACACTACAGAAAATTAAAACTTTCAAAACAATATTGCTTTTAAAATTATTTTGTTATAATTTCGCGAAACGTCTTAGCTTATCAAATTTCTCAATTTCATTTTCAGACTTCATTATTATATTACATTATAATATATTATATTATTTTCATTACCAGACTGCGATCACGCTCTCGGGAAAAATCGTAAAATATTCATATTAGTATGTTTTATTTTTATTTACATATCTGAATTTTATTTAAAGCACAGTTTCTTTAATACACATGGGTAGGACGCTTCGCTACTCGCTCTTGGCGGCAACGTGCGTCGACCAGGGGAGAGGGTGGGCGGCGCCAGAGGGCGTCGGAACGGGGCGCTGCGCGGCGTCTTCGCCAACGTAACAGCAGCCGCCCGTGCCGCGCCGCCGGCTTTATATCAGCCACAATTTAACTCAATATTAAATTGCTGAAAGGGGGAAACGGCACGCCAGCACCGCGTCGCCGCGGCCCGCGCCGCCCGGAAGCAACGCGCCATCGGCCCCCCTGCCGGGGGCCCCCCGGCCTTGCTGGGGGCCCAAAATCAAGTTAACTTTGCAACTCGCCATAATTGCAACAGGCACTCCATAAACGGATGTTGTTAATTAACTTTGAGGGAGGCAGCAGCAGTGCGGGGCGGGGCGGGCGCGGGGCGACACGAAGCGGGCGGGCCCAGGTGCGAGGCGAGGGTCGGAGAACGGAGGGTGGGGGTGGGGTCTGAGGGTTGGCGAGCAGTCGTGCGAGGCAACGACCGGGGAAATCGCATGCTCACATTGCGTGGATTCAAATCAACGATTCGCTGGACGCGCGCCCGCGCCGCCTGCCCAGCCGAAGCCGCGCAAGCAGCCGGGGCGGGAAGCTCGGGCCGGCGGATGCACGGGACGCCACACAGTGGCCACATGCGAGTGTGGAAGAACTCCCGGGCTCATACCCAGCGCGGCGGCGAGTTGCAAATAAGAGGGGCCGCATGGATGTCCAAATATCTCATACAGCATTGTTAGCTTTCACCGCCGCGGAGTCAATATTACCTTCATTTCTTTCCGGCTGATGGGCCGTGGTCCAATTGGCTCTGGGATGCCATGGCAATGGCATCCCAGAGCCAATTGGACCACGGCCCATCAGCCCGGAAGAAATGAAGAATATCTCATACACTTTACCTCTTCGAAAGATTTCATCTTGAACGCAGAAAACTATAGCATGTGGTGTACAATCGATTTGCACGCACTGGGATTTTAATCCTTGACTAAGATAACTTTTACGTGGTTAAAAGAACATACAGTTGTGAAGATTTCCTCCAAATGATGGGTTATTTGTGAAATTATACGAAAGGGACGGTTTACGTTAGTTAATAGACGCGGGAACAAAACTCTAATACTGGTGGCAGAACTCTAATCCCACCCAACTCCCAGCACTTCCACTCTTCTTCAAGCTTCCATTGCTTCGCATGCACTGGCAACGGGCGGACTCCGATAGCCCAAAATGCTTCCCATTTCAAAAACATTTAGTTTTCGTTGAACCAGCAGATAAGACTACATTCGTCCTCAAAAATTGGGGTATGCACGCATTAAACGAGGCGGTTTAATAAGTTCTGCAACTTTTCTCGCGGTTGTTTTTTCCACCGTAGAGCCCTTAAGCAGCAGCCGCCACTGCATGGCCCTCCACTCGAAGAAATCCCTTTACTGAAGGTTTTGTGCAGTGGTAGTGAATTACCTCGACCAGGGGCGTTGCTAGGTTCTTTGAGGCCCCAGTGCAGAGGGTTTGCAGAGGGGAAGATGTGAAACCTGCAGTTCTGAAACTACTTTACATAGAAATGCATTATCCAGCGAACACATTATTCTCAATTTTGATCATCAGGTTGCTGTCCATCACGTTTTCGGTCTCTAGAGTCCTCTTCAAGTTGATGAAGTATTTCTTACATACTGTTGTCAGTTTTATTAATAATTTTGCCAATGTATTTTCGAAACATGATCCCAAGTCGTGCGGTAAGCGTCGGTAAAGTCTCTTAGTTTACTACATAAAGACGACTCTGGTGACGAGCTGTGTTAACTCAACCTACGAGTCATCACTTCTATTTTCTGCGCTTTTCGCAATATTTAGGTCACAGGAAATTACAGTAATATGTAATAATGGGTAGTAATATGGCTAATATGCAATTTGACCGGAATTTTTGTTAGCATGGACTACATTCATTATTTTTACAACAGGAATACTTCATAGAGGATTGGAGGAAGACCGAATTCTAAGCCCCTGAAATTGGGGCCCCTACCGCAACATTAATTAAAATAATAATAATAATAATAATAATAATAACAATAACAATAATAATAATAACAATAATAATAATAATAATAATAATATACGTCAGAATATTTCACATGCGTTCGCCAATCATGTGAAGAGTGAACTTCCAAACAACCCTTTATGCAAATTATACGTGTAACTTTTTGTAGTTTTCGGCAATCTTTATATATATTATTCGTTAACGTTAAGGCAAGATTTTCTTCTTCATTCATAAGGCAATACAAAGTTCATCGAAAGATGCTGATATAAATAAAAAAGGTTGGTATTAACAACGCCTTTTATTCACAAAGGCTTCAAAACCTTCCTCAGCACGGAGAAAGAATTCCCTATTTAAAAATACTTCGAAAATGATTAAAAATAATAAACATTTCAAAGAACGAAATTATGTACTTCAATTATTAAAGAAATAGCACCACAACGCAGGCAATGAAAATGTTCATGCGTAAACTTCAATAATCTACAACATAATGAATTTAGTTAATGTTTGAGGATTACATGTTCACGGTTCCATAAATGTCAAATTTCACTTTCTTAATTGTCAACAATTATTAATGCACTTCACGTAACGTAAATGCATAACACAATTCGTACATGAACGTATATCTTTCATAATCCAGTAGAGGGGTATAAGCTATAACAACGTGAGATTAACAAATAATCTGGCTCGCAACTTGTTTAATATCAACTTTGCACTGGTATTACGAAAGAGTATTGAATAGACAAGTATTTAGAGTATATATAGTACTTTCGATCACACTGTCGAATTTTTCTCAGACTCAATTGCAACAAGGGGAGCACTCATGGATATATTATTCTCACGTTATTACAACGCTACTACTGCGCAAAGTAAGTCCCACTTGCATCGGAACGTAAGCTGCACGTAGATGAACAGTCATGCAGTTGTTCTCTCTGGCAGTCTGGTTTCTGATGTTTGTTTCTACTCGACATATCGCGTCAGTATTTTGTGCTTCTCACTTCTGCTATGCGCCTTGTTGCGAGCATAATTATGGTAATGACACGGATGCAGAGACGGGGAGAGTGCTGAAATGCGAGATAAGTAAGAATAAGAGAAGCCGCTCCCAGCAGAATCACGCAACGGAGAAAGCCCGTCCCAGCGCCGCTCTTCGCTCCCCCTCGCCCGCCCGGCCCCGTCTCTTCGCCCCTCCCCGCCGACTCTTCAGCTTCGCTGGGCGCATTAGTGGTAACTAAATTGCGGAACGAGGCGACACACAAAGCATTCAAGTGAATTTTAAAACAGTAATTAATTACATCCCAACTTTAAACTTCTTTGTCGTGAAATTTCGTCTGGCTTGTGGCGCAAGACAAAGGACGATAATTCATTATTCTACGTTACTGTCTTTAAAAGTACCTGCGTGATATTTCCTTCGCAAAATTACTTTTAGAACGTCCCCGGTGAAAATTTCTCGCTCGTGTGCTAACCTTTCCCCCACCCCGTCTGTTTCGACATGAAACAATACGGAAATCGCTAGTGGAAATTTGGCAGAGGTCGAAATTTCGTCGGCTCGTAAAACCTTTTAGTGCGGCTGAGGGGGCATCAATATGCATCTCGAAAAGGGCAACAATTCTCGGTGCTCGAGGAAACGCCCGCAGCTCGCGGGAAGTAACGAAGATTTAAATCTGGGCTGCGGTGCGGTGCGGAGCCGAAAAACAGAGCGGCAGCCGGCGCCAATTGTTTTCGTCCGCCGCGGCGCGGCCAATCACACCGGAGAGGCGCTCGTTTGAACGGGCAAACAACGGCCGGCCTCGCAATCGAGCGGTGGGGCTAATCCTGTTAGTGCGCCAATGGGGAAACAAATTACAGGGGCGCGGTGACGCGAAGACACAGCGCCTGGGAAAGCGCGTGCGGTGACTGAAGGCGGACCCGCTGGGCAGTTGCAGAGAGAAGGCCTCCGGAGCGCGCCGGGGGCGGGGGGGGGGCGCAAGCGGGCTGACCGCCTACTTGCGAGCCCCCCCGTTGTTTAAGTTCAAGGTCGTGATAAACTTATTTTCAGACCACCAGGAAACTTCACGCTGGCCACGTTCCTATGTTTCCAGCCCCCTGTTCCTTGGCTCCGTAGGTTCAAAACATATACCGATAGATCTACACGGTTCAGCAAATGTCGGAGGGTGATTCTGTTCAACAGCGAAGCCAAAACTAGAGACTTGTATGAGCCGAACATTAAGCAAACTCGGAACTAAAAATGTATTTTATAAGATGATTGGAAGATGACTTGACGAAATTGAATCTACCTTTCCTGCCCTTTAGCTACTACAATTGCGAGGAAAATGTTCGAATGAAGAAAATCAATGTTCTGGTTGCTAAACACGCCTACCGGATTTCAAAAAATACTTAACAGCAAATTACGGAAGAACTGTTTCCAGTATTAGTAGGTGCGAATACACACACACACTGCACCAATGGCCCCCTTTCATTATAGCGGTATCCTGGATTCTCTGATGTATTCAGTGTCACATACAGTATATGAGAGTTGATGAGAGAGAGTAGTAAGACCCCTAATAAATGGGTTTTGTTCTGCAAAAAGTAATTAGAATAATGTTTTGATGAAACAAAATACATGAAGAAGCGCTTTCTATCCAGATATACTAAGACGTCGCGATTTAAGAACGAGAGTGGTTATCACTCAACAGTATAGGTGAGTTATTTGCCAAGGATAAGGAGATCCGAATGAAGATATACTTAACGAAACGGTAAAAAACGGGGAACAGCTCCGATTTACAAAAAATTTACCCGTTACTTGTGCAACTCAGCAATGAACAAGCGAGCAACAGCTTCCGGGGCACCCCCACACAGTGCAAAAGAAAAAACTCGAAGTGCGGAGGGGGGGCTGTACGAGGGACATGTGGGCACTTGGAGAATTGCGAGGCGAGTTGTAGGCGTAAGACCAGCAGAAGGGCTGAGCTCCCCACTATTGTGTGGGGATGCCATGCGCTGAGGGGAACTATGGCTGGGGAGGGTATACTACCCAAGTCGAGCGGCGCGAGGTGGGAGCGAGGCCGCGCAGGGACGTTTTGGAAAAAGGTGTAACAGTGAGGTGAGCCAGGTGCGCTACGGGAAGAGGGTGCTAGAAAGGTGAGAACGAGGGCGAAGAGGGAGAGAGATGGCCGAGAGGGGAGAGTGCAGAATGCAAGGTAACAGATACCCGACAACACGGTCGTCGGGAAACCAAGGTGCGGGAGACGGAGCTGGAACGGGGCGCGGAGAGGCGGTGAAAGGAATGAGGATGGAACGGACATCGG
This sequence comes from Gryllus bimaculatus, assembly GCA_017312745.1. Classification (NCBI taxonomy): domain Eukaryota; kingdom Metazoa; phylum Arthropoda; class Insecta; order Orthoptera; family Gryllidae; genus Gryllus; species Gryllus bimaculatus. The sequence goes on along the minus strand of BOPP01000072.1, from coordinate 5,540,231 downwards.
GACAGCGCGGGACACGGAGAACGGGGCGTGTGGAATAGACGGCAGATGCACAATCGGGCGTGCGTGGAAGAGGAAGCGTGTAAGAGCGGGTGGGCGCGTGTAGATCCGGATCGGAAGGAACGTGTCTCGTAGAAAACAAACCCGCAACAAAAAGTAAGATTATTAATTTACTTTACTGTCTTTGCTTTTTTAAATTCGTCAGACCGTACTTGGCCATTTATTTAAAGACATTAACAAACTATTATAAAACTTTATTATAACTACTTTAACATCAATATGTAATCACATGTAGCAGTTTTTAAAAATTTTTAAGAGTCAAATACAGTTTGGGACTATATAATGCGTAAAACTGGGAGAGAGGTACAGAGGAGGAGGAGCAGAAGGAACCGGGCAGCGGGGATCGGGGAGGCGAGAAGCCGGAGAACCGGAGCGGGGCGGCATTTCTTTGTCTCGGGGCCGTGGCGGTCGCACGGGCGGCGCGGCAGACCGGTGTACATGCAGATTCGCTATCGGCAAAGCCCCGAGCCGGCGCGGCGTCATCCATCCATCAATATGTATTGCATGGCTTGGGACGGAGGGAGGGGGGGGGGCGGAAGGGCCGAGACGGGCCAGGGCTAGGGCAAGCAGTCGCTACGCATAGCAAGAAGCCGGAGGTTCCAACTTGGCCGTCTACGTCCTCCCAGGAAGGGCGCCGCGATGAATGGGGGACACGGCGCCTATTACTCGCAGCGGAACGCGGCTCGCTTCGCTTCCAAATGAAGGTCCCTTTTTTGGGGGGAATGGCACGCCCCCGGAAAATACGGCTATAGTCGCTTCTATATGTTTGTTACAACACGTTTGTAATTCATTCATTCAATGTGTTTTTCTCAATATATCGCACCTTGTCAACTATCAATATGTTCAGGCAAATTTATACTTCCAAAACGCCCTAACACCTCAATTCAAGGATTTCACCTTTGTAGAAGAGGCGAATTTAAGGCAATAAAAGCGGAGATAGAGAATCGTTCATACAAATTTAAGAGATATTGTCCATGAAATTTTAAGATAAGCTGTGACATTTTAACACTAAAAAAGCATTGAGTAAAATACATTCCAGTTAGAAGGAATGTGAAGAAAAGCACGAATAAATATTTTCACAAATGAATGGTACCAAATACATAAATTCCAAACCACAATAAATAATGATAAAAACTCACTGCATTTTTTATATTATTAAAATTGATTTAGCAAATTGAAATTAATTAGAGCCAAACGTTAGAGTTAGAAGTCACAAAGGGCCAAAAGATTGGTCTTGGCAATGCGCTATTCTAAAATTACATACATTGTAGGCTTTCACGGCCGGAGTACTACGTAAAATATAAAAACAAATTTTCCGGGTGCAGGTGGCCGTGTCTAGTTGTCATTGAAGTGGCCCTTCAATGCGAACTAGACCTGCCAAACGAGCCCGGAAAACTTTATCTTATAATCAAAAATTTTTCGTCTCCTTATTTTTTTAAATGAATAGAACCCGAAAGGAAGTTCATGAGCAGGCAAACCAAAGATCTGAGCAACACGACCACCGCAAAGGGAGCAAGGTCCAGCGGCGTTGTACCCGGCCGTTCCAGTCGCTCCTCACCGCGGCCCGCACTTAACGAGCAGCGTAATCACGCGTGCCTCTACATCTCAATACAGGCAACGAGCACTGCCAGCGGCGACCACGGAACGAATTACTAGGCCCGCCTGATTAACTCCCGCGCACCCGCCTAAAATGATCAGCCGCGCCTGGTCCCCCGCCGCCGCCGCCGCCTCGCCCCTCCTCGCCGAGCCCGCACCATGCGCGCCAGCGCCCACCGCCGCACGCACGCTGCCGGTGAAAATCACCGGGGCGTATTATTTACGTTCTCTGGCTCCGCGCCAACGATACACAATCTGAATTACAGCGGATGCTCTACTTTCTCCCATAACAGGCGCCGTCGAATATTTTCAGATCATAAACGTGAAATATCCGGGGCGCGGGATTTTTCGGAAAGCCCCCTGCGGCGACGCGGCGCGGCGCTGGCGGCGGTGCGGGGCCGCGGACCGGGGAGATGCAGCCAAGGGGGGAGGAGGGGGGCAGCGGAGAGCAGGTGGCTGGGTAGGGAGTCCGATGTGCAATCCGATTGGGGCCACGCAGCGTCGGGCTAGTAAGAAACGTCGCGTCGCCTGCCGGAAAAACAAGTACGGCCAAGCAATATATGCTTGGATTACTGTGAGCCACCTCCGTGTTAAACACGGTGGCAATCAATGTAAAAACTTAGCCATTCTCGTATACAAAGTGTTGAATACAACACACATTGGCTTCTAGGCGTATTTCGCATACTCCACTAAATATTTCATACAAAACGATGTTCCTTACTAATATGCGAAGTTAAGATTTTTCGTTTAGAGTTATCTCTTATTAATTTATTTATATCGCCAGCGTGAATTATTTTGTAAAGAATACATCCCAATGATGATAAAATTATTACTATTAAGAATAATAAAACCACCACAACCAGTGTACACATACTGCAGAACCCATCTTTTAACATAACTATTCATGAAAAAATTTTGAGCACCTAAAACACCACTTGCATGCATATTTCTAATCAAAATGTGTTAAAGAATTACGATTGATTTTTAAAAAACTTGAACTTAACTGAGGTTTTCATAACAAATATTCATAAATTTCCTCGCAAATCGGTACAATGCGTAAAATTGAGTTTAATATTCTATAGAGGAACAATAATGAAGCGTATAATTTACTATCTTTTGAAATTCCATTTGCAAAGTGAAATGTAGAAGTTAGTAACATAATAATTCTGAAAAACATTATTTGATAGATTAAAAATTTATCCATATCATCAACATATGATATTATTGTTGGGGTTGACAAGTCAGGGGTCCGATATAGATATATGAAAAATAAATTAATGCTGATTACATGCCTTTTGGCTAACCCTGCGGTTTTGATTAAAAGATTGTATTCCCGTATTCCCAGACTCCTCTCTTATGATATCATCGCGCAAGTTACTTGAGCCCCAAAAAATCCTACTCCCATTTCCATGACCAACTCTCCGTTGAATTAGAAATAAAGATAGCAAGCAAGGCTATGTTAACAAAATCGACCACCAGAAATCATAATCTCCTATGTATTGAAATTATTCTGCATCAAAAAAACGAGCTAAATGAATCGATATAATGATTTCCGCCGCGAAAATAACTAAAAACCCCCAGCTCCTGCTGGCAATCTAGCGAAATAAGGGCCGAAGAAAACGTCCGGGGACACAACTCCGCGCGTCGCAAACAACGCTTCGCATCGCCGTTTCTTGCGGCTCTCATCAGGCGGGGCGGGCCCGATCAGCGGCGAGCAGGCCCGGTCGCGAGAAGCGGGCCGTGACGTCATAAATCGCACAGCCCGGCTTAGGCGTCACCGAGTTTGCGTAGGGCCATGTCTCTCCGTCGAGTAAGTTTTTTGCCGGGGTAGTCAAATATTTTAGCGGGGCGAGGGGCGGGGCGAGGAGCGCGGGAGATTGGCTCGGTGGTGCTTGGGTTGCCTGAGGGGGGGGGGGGCAGGGGAGGGGGTTTGAGCCGGGACAAAAGAGTGACTTACGGCAGCAGCCCCGGGAGGGGAGGTTTTTCCACCGCGCGCAGGCCTCGAGGGCAACGCAAATGTGCCCCCCCTTGCTCTTGCCTTTGTATAAGAGGAGGGTCCGACGAGCAGCTGTCGTAGCTAGTCGCCACCTTTCTGCCAGTTTACACCAAGTCTTAGATAATAGAGGCTTCCGTGCCCCATTCCTTCCGAGCTGTTTGAAGAGTGGTGTTCACCGTTGCCTCCAATGCTGCCGTCCCCACGACTACCAGCGGACGCCAACTCCATAGGTTTTCCGTTCAGTTTGGTCTGGTCTGTCCTCATAAGAATGCTCTATCCCCAAATACTATTCATTCATTTTATCTAGAATCAGCCCCACTTTTCGGCCATCTGCATAACCACAAAAGCCATCGGACATGTATTTAAATTGTCACTGTTTACGCTTGTTTATGTATACGCTGGCGTAATTTCGCCTATCATTAATTAATTGCGCCTTGTTTACAACACGTAACGGATATTATTTCCTCGAAAGAAGCATATCCCTTTTCTACTGTCGACCATCGACTTTTTTACTTCGACATTCTTTTAGCAAATGTTTCACGACAGCAACACTAGTGAAGCTTTACCCGCAGCTCTTTATGCCCATCGCCTTCAATTATCTACTCTGAAACCATTCTCAGTCAAACCGCCTCCAGGTCAGAAAAGCGTACATCTGTGCTCGGTGCAGACAATGCCATTGACATTAGTTTTCTCTACCACCATCTGCCATTCGAATCGCCTCTCCTCTCTCTCTTCCTGCCACCACCCACCCACTGGCATCATTTCACTCTGCCACCAGCTGCACCAACACGCATTCTCCGCCGGCAACCCACGCTTTATCTGCAGCGCCAACATCCCCCCGACCCTCCACCCGCCTCCGCCCTTCGGACTCGCGCCTTCAACCGCTCGGGCCCACGCCGCCCGCAGGGAGGCGCGATTAAATCATCGTGCCAAGAAGATGAATGCCGGCCCGCAAACTCGCGCTCAACCCATAACTCATAGGAGAGCTCATTCACTAACTTCCGAGACGCGAGTGCGCGGTGCTAGGAGCGCCGCCGACGTAGGGGTGAAGGGAGACGGGGGCGAGCGCAATGTTAGCGTTTTAATTAGAGAGCGAACGGTCGATACGCATTTGCATGTCGATACGGCGCGCGCTTCGAGCACGGCGCGATCGTTTTGTACGGAAGCCGTAAACGCGACGGCCTACAACTTGATTTCCTCGCGCTCGTTTATGGTAATTGTAACGGAGCCCGCGGTAACTGCGTTGATGTGGAAAAATGTCGTAAGTAATCTTTTCGTGGAAGAGAAGTGGACTCGTCTCCCGACAGATTGGGAGCTTCGTTGTTTTGGCGCACCGAATGACGCGTCGCAGATAAACATGTTTCCGATCTCTATCGATATTTTCCGTTCCCTCGGCTCCGAAACGTCGAAATTCACTTCAAAATGTCACCAACGTTATTAAATTCGGAGTCACGTAAACTTTAATTTGAGAGTGCATTTCTGACCCGAGAACGCGCTAGCTCAACCTGTTGGTAAGGAGAATATAACAGTAAATTGAAACGAATTCCTATTAACGGTGGAAGTAACGATATATCTATTCGGTAAAAGAAACACACTTATGGGTAATATTTGATATTATTGGCGGCGACTACAGCCTCCACCTGGCAAAGGCAGACTTGCTAGCGCCTGAGGGAGGAAGAAAGGGGGTTGGCTCGAAGTGGCGGAGAAGAAAAGGGCGAAAGACGGCAAAGAAGAACGACCAGCCGTCAGAATCGGTGGTGAACAGACGAAATGGTGGATGCGAAACAATTTGCAAACATAACACAGTCGAGGCCGTGTAAGGTTAATAGCAGGCCGGGGAATAAAGATTAAACAAAGAAAATTCAGAGTATTCAGAGAGGTATCCAAAACAAGCAATAATGAAAGCAACTTTAAAAGTAATTGGGTAAATTACGAAATTAAAGAAAAGTACGTTCCATCTGTAACATCGAAAATCTAGCGTTATCGCTAATTATAATACGAATATTAAATGGACATTACAAATGAAATTAATATGGAGAAGATCGGTCGAGGTTCAATGTTTTTGTATCTGATTTACTGACAACTGTGTAAATTTCAAGAAATTGTACTAGGTGCGGTAGTATTTAGCCTTCGGAAGCCGTCAGTAGAAACACGAGAAGGAAGCCTAGCAGCTCCGAGGCACAAAGAATAAAACGGCACGAAAACATCTTGTTTGCCAGTTCCGAATGTGAAATGCGTTTTCACATTCGGAACAGTATTCCATCCTCGTGGAGCGCGACGGAGGGCGGTTGGGTGCCGCGAATACGTTCTGGCGATTCCTTGCACGAGTGAGAAACAGTGAACAAAGTGGGACAAGAGTCGTGACCAAATAGAGACAGGTAACAGGGACGTGGAAAACAGAGACGGGACCATGGCTGAGGCGGGGAACAGAGTGAATGGAAAGCAGGTACCGTAATCAGGTAAGTAAGGAGAGTAAGAAATAGAGGGAACACTGGGTAGGGAACAGGAGGGCAGAAAATGGACAGCGATAGGGGCGGAGACAGGTGTGAGGATACAGGGGCTGGCAACATGGGGAACGTGGCTCGGGCGAAAGGGTGGAACTAGTGGAGACGCTGAAAAGAACTAACAACCCGGGTGAGAATGAGAATTCCGAGGACGTGATGGCGCCCCAGAGCCAGGGCACCATGGAGGTGTGGCGGAGGGGGGGGGGGGCAGCGGCGCCGCGTCAACAGAACCCCGGGCGTCGGGTGTCCGTCGTCGCGTCGGCGCAGCGGCAAGCGGCGCGGCGCTGTGACGTCCTGGTCTCTCGCGGCGCGGCGAATCAAAAAATCGCTTACCGCGCGGCGGCTACGGGCGCGGCTGGGGAAGGGGTGAGCAGGGGGGTCAGCCGCAGGGTTGGACACGTGCCGGCAGCGGGGGCGGCGGCGGAGGAGGAGAGAGGAGGAAGAGATGACGGGCCACTGCCAGAGCCGAAGCGACTAAGATCAATGCGCGCTCACAAAACAGGATGCGCTTGCGTCGGTGGTCGTTGAGCCATTAATAAAATATGAGCGAGAAGGGAAGAAATTATTGAATTAAGAAGTAACGCATAAAACAGTCTCAGAGTTAATGATAAGTTACAAAAAATATCTTAATTCTCAAATGATAATTTAATAGGTAATTAAAATATATAATTCAAATTGGTAAACAAAAAGAGCGATGGAATTATTAG
>BOPP01000072.1:5519178-5533346 GCA_017312745.1 Gryllus bimaculatus | reverse complement strand
AACGGGCTTGCAACCGCCTACTTGCACCACCGTTGTTTATTCAGTCGTGATAAACTTATTTTCAGAACGACCAGGAAACTTCACGCTGGCTCCGTAAGGTTCAAAATTACCGATAGATCTACACGGATTCACAAATGTGGAGGGTGATTTGTTTCAACAGCGCAAGCCAAAACTAGAGACTTGTATGGAGCGAAATTAGAAATGGAAAAATGTATTTTAAAGATGATGGAGATATTTGAGAATTGTACTACCTTGCTATACATGGAGGAAAATGTTGATGAAGAAAATCAATGTTCTGGTTGCTAAACACCCTACCGGATTTCAAAAATACTTAACAGCAAATTACGGAGAAACTGTTTCTCGTATTAGTAGGGAATACACACACACATCACCTGTTCCTACCCAACATCACATACGTTAAAGAAGAAAACCCCTAATAAATGGGTTTTGTTCTGTCAAAAGTAATTAGAATAATGGTTTTGATGAAACAAACTATACATCGATAGATACGACTTCTTCCACTTTAAACTAAAGAACGACGCTGACATTTAATAGAACGAGGAGTGGTTTTATCTACCTTCAACAAAGGTGAGATGCAAGATAAGGAAGATGAACCGTTCAATAAAGATAACTTAAGAAACGGTAAAAAACGGGGGAAGCGAGCTCCATTTACCAATATATTTACCCCGCTGTTTACTTGGTGCACACCAGGCAATGAACAAGCGAGCAAACAGCTTCCGGGGCAGCCCCCCTCAAACACCATGGCCAAAAAGAAAACCAACTCGCAAGTGGGGGCTGGGGCTTGTGCGAGGGAATTGTGGGACTTTTTGGAGAAGGTTGCGAAGGCGAAAGTGTAGGCGTAAGACACGCGAGAAGGCGTCTAGCTGCCCCACAGTGTGGGGTGCTATGCGCTGAAGGGGAACCATGGCTGGGGAGGGTATCTACCAAGTCGAGGCCGGGCGCGAGGTTGGGAGCGAGGCGCGCGCAGGGAACGTTTTGGAAAAGGTGTAACAGTGAGGTAGCCAGGTGCGGCTACGGGAAGGGGGCAGAAACGGTGAGAGAACGAGGTGCGAAGAGGGAGAGAGATGGCCGAGAGGGAGAGTGCAGAATCAAGGTAAACAGATACCCGACAAACACGGTGTCGGGAACAAGGTGCGGGAGAGGAGCTGGAAGGGGCGCGGAGAGCGGTGAAAGGAAATGAGGATGGAACGGAACATCGGACAGCGCGGGACACTGGAGAACGGGGCGTGTGGAATAGGACGCGTGTACAATCGGGCGCGCGTGGAACGGGAAGCGTGTAGAGCGGGAGGCGCGTGTAGATCGGATCGCGATGAACGGGTCACGTAGAACAAAACCCGCACAAAAAGTAAGATTATTATTTACTTTACTGTCTTTGTTGTTTTTAAATTCGTCAGACCGTACTTGGCCTTTAATTTAAAGACAGAAAACTATTATAAACTTTATTAATAACTACTTTACATCAATATATATCACATGTAGCAGTTTTAAAAATTTTTTAAGAGTCAAATACAGTCTGACTAATAATGCGTAAAACTGGGAGAGGGGTACGGAGGAGGAGGAGCAGGAAGGAACCGGGAGCGGGGATCGGGGAGCGAGAAGCGGAGAACCGGGAGCGGGGCGGCATTTCTTTGTCTCGGGGCCCGTGGGCGTCGCACGGCGCGGCGCGGCGACCGGTGACATGCAGATTCGCTATCGGCAGCCCCGAGCCGGCGCGGCGTCTCCATCCATCAATATGATGCATGGCTTGGGACGGAGGGAGGGGGGGGGGCGAAGGGCCGCGACGGGGCCAGGGCTAGGGGCAGCAGTCGCTACGATAGCAGAGAGCCGGAGGGTTCCAACTTGGCCGCTATCGTCTCCCAGGAGGGCGCCGCGATGAATGGGGGACACGGCGCCTATTCACTCGCAGCGAACGCGGCTCGCTGCGCTTCCAATGAAGGCCTTTGGGATGCACGCGCGAAATACGGCTATATCGCTTCATTATGTGTTACACGTTTGTATTCATTCATTCAATGTGTTTTTTCTCAATAATATCGCACCTTGTCAACTATCAATATGTTCAGGGCAAAATTTATCTTCCAAAACCCCTATACCCAATTCACGGATTTCACCTTTGAGAAGGCGAATTTACGGCCAATAAAAGCGGAGATAGAGAATCGTTCATACAAATTTAAAGATATTGTCATGAAACTTTTAAAGTAAGCTGTGACATTTTAACAATAAAAAAGCATTGAGTAATACATTCCAGTAGAAAGGAATGTGAAGAAAGCACGAATAAATATTTCACAAATGAATGGTACAAATAATAAATTCCAAACCACATAAATATGATAAAAACTCACGCATTTTTATATTATTTAAAATTGATTAGCAAAAATTTGAATTAATAGAGCCAAACGTTAGAGTTAGAGTCACAAAGGGACCAAAGATTGGTCTTGGCATGCTGCCTATTCTAAAATTACATAGCATTGTAGGCTTTCACGGCCGGAGTACTCGTAAATATAAAACAAATTTTCCGGGCAGGTGGGCCGTGGTCTAGTTGTCATTGAAGTGGCCTTCAATGCGAACTAGACCTGACCAACGAGCCCGGAAAACTTATCTTATAATCAAAAATTGTTTCGTCTCCCATTTTTTTTTAAATTGAATAGAACCGAAAGGAAGTTTCATGAGCATGGCAACCAAAGATCGAGACACACGACCACCGCAAAGGGAGCAAGTCAGCGGCGTTGTACCCGGCCGTTCCAGTCCGCTCGCTCACCCGGCCCCGCCTTAACAGAGCGTAATCACGCGTGCCTCTACATCTCAATACAGCTAACGAGCACTGCAGCGGCGACCACGGACGAATTACTGGCCCCCTGATAACTCCCCGCACCCCGCCCCATAAATGATCAGCCGCGCTGGTCCCCGCCGCCGCCGCCGCCTCGCCCCTCCTCGCCCGAGCCCGCACCATGCCGCGCCACGCCACGCCGCACCACGCTGCCGGTGAAATACACCGGGGCGTAATTATTACGTTCCTGGCTCGCGCCAACGATACCAATCTTGAATTACAGCGGTGCTCTACTTCTCCCGCATACAGGCGCCGTCGAATATTTTCCGATCATAAACGTGAAATACGGGGCGCGGATTTTTCGGAAGCAACCCCTGCGGCGAGCGGCGGCGCTGGCGCGGGCGGGCCGCGGACCGGGGAGATGCGAGCAAGGGGGAGGAGGGGGCAGCGGAGAGGATGGTGGCTGGGTAGGGAGTCGATTGTGCAATCCGATTGGGGGCCCGCAGCGTCGGGCTAGTAGAACACGTCGCGTCGCCTGCGGAAAAACAAGTACGGCAGAATATATGCTTGGATTACGTGAGCCACCTCCGTGTTAAACACGGTGGCAATCAATGTAAAAACTTTACATTCCCTCGGTATACAAATGTTGAAACAACACACATGGCTTCTAGCGTAGTTTCGCATACTCCACTAAATATTTCATAACAAAATACGATGTCTTACTAATATGCGAAGTTATAGGATTTTCGTTTAGAGTTATCTCTTATTATTTATTTATACCAGCGTGAATTATTTTGTAAAGAAACATCCAATGATATAAATTATTACTATTAAGAATAATAAAACCACCAAAACCAGTGTACACATACTGCAGAACCCATCCTTTTAACATAACTATTCATGAAAAATTTGAGCACCTAAAACACCACTTGCAATGCATATTTCTAATCAAATGTGTTAAAGATTACGATCTGATTTTTAAAAACTTGACTTAACTGAGGTTTCATAACAAATATTCATAAATTCCTCGCAAATCGTACAATGCGTAAATTAGTTATTTCTATAGAGGATCAATAATGAAGCGTATAATTTACTATCCTTTTTGAAATCTCCATTGCAAAAGTTGATGTAGAAGTTAGTACATAATTAATTCTGAAAACATTATTTGATAATTAAAATTATCCAGATCATCAACATATGATATTATTGTTGGGGGTTGACAGTCAGGGGTCCGATAAGATATATGAAAAATAAATTATGCTGATTACATGCTTTTGCTACCTGCGTTTTGATTAAAGATTGTATTCCCGTATTCCAACTCCCTCTTATGAATCATCCGCGCAAGTTACTTGAGCCCCAAAATCTCTACTCCCATTTCATGACCAACCTCCGTTGAATTAAGAATAAAAGATAGCAACAAGCTATGTTAACAAAATCGACCACCAGAAATCATATCTCCTATGTAATTGAAATTATTCTGCATCAAAAAACGAGCTAAAGAATCGATATAATGATTCCGCCGTCGAAATAACTAAACCCCCAGCTCCTCTGGCATCTAGCGAAATAAGGGCCGAAGAAAACGTCCGGGGACACAACTCCCGCGTCGCAACACGCTTCGCTCGCCGTTTCTTGCGCGCTCTCAATCAGGCGGGGCGGCCGACAGCGCGAGCAGGCCCGGTCGCGAGAAGCGGCCGTGACGTCATAAATCGCACGCCGGCTTAGCGTCACCGAGTTTGCGTAGGGCCATGTCTCTCCGTCGAGTAAGTTTTTGCCGGGGAAGTCCAAATATTTTAGCGGGGGCGAGGGGCGGGGCGAGGAGCGCGGGAGATTGGCTCGGTGGTGCTTGGGGTTTGCTGAGGGGGGGGGGGGAGGGGGTGTTGAGCGGGAAACAAGAGTGACTTACGGCAGCAGCCCGGCGGGAGGGGGAGGTTTTCCCACCGCGCGCCGGCCTCGAGGGCAACGCAATGTGCCCCCCCCTTGCTCTTGCCTTTGGAGGAGGGTCCGCCGAGGAGCTGTCGTAGCTATCGCCAACACTTCTGCCAGTTACACCGTCTTACGATAATGAGGCTTCCGTGCCCATTCCTTAGCTGTTTGAAGAGGTGGTGTTAACCGTTGCCTCCATGCTGCCTCCACCACGCCCAGCGGACGCAACTATCATAGGTTTCCGTTCAGTTTGGTCTGGGCTGTCTCATAAGATGCTCTATCCCCAAATACTATTCAGTTCATTTATCAGAATCAGCCCCACTTTTCGGCCATCTCATACCACAAAAGCCATCGGACATGTATTTAAATTGTCACTGTTTACGTTGTTTATTATAGCTGGCGTAATTCGCTATCATAATTTAAATTGCGCCTTGTTACAACACGTAACGGATATTATTTCCTCGAAAGAAGCATATCCTTTTCTACTGTCGACCATCGACTTTTTTACTTCGACATTCTTAAGCATGTTCACACAGCAACACTAGTGAAGCTTTACCTCAGCTCTTTTAGCCATCGCCTTCAATTACTACTTGACAACCATTCTCAGTCAAACCGCCTCCAAGTCAGAAACGTACATCTGTGCTCGTGCAGACAATGACCTTGACATTAGTTCTCTACCACATCTGCCATTCGAATCGCTCTCTCTCTCTCTTCCTGCCACCCCACCCCTCTCACTATTCACCTGCCCCCCGCTTGCAACCACACGCATCTCCGCCGGCACCCACGCTTTATTCAGCGCCAACATCCCCCCCCCCACCTCCACCCCGCCTCCGCCCTTCGGCTCCGCGCCTTCACCGCTCGGGGCCCACGCCGCCCCAGGGGAGGCGATTAAATCATCGTGCCAAGAAGATGAGATTGCCGGCCCGCAAACTCGCGCTCAACCCATAACTCAGGAGAGCTCATTCACTAACTTCCGAGACGCGAGTGCGCGGTGCTAGGAGCGCCGCCGACGTAGGGGTTGGGGGGACGGGGGCGTAGCGCAATTGTTAGCGTTTTAATTAGAGACGACGGGTCGATACGCATTTGCATGTCGATACGGCGCGCGCTCGAGCACGGACGCGATCGTTTTGTACGGAGCCGTAAACGGCGACGGCTACAACTTGATTTCCTCGCGCTCGTTTATGGTAATTGGTAACGGAAGCCCGCGGGTAACTGCGTTGATGTGGAAAAATGTCGTAGTACGTTTTCGTGGAAGAGAAGTGACTCGCTCCCACGAGATGGGAGCTCGTATGTTTGGCCACCGAAATTGACGCGTCGCAGATAAACATGTTCCGATCTCTATCGATTTTCCGTTCCCGCTCCGAACGTCGGAAATTCACTCAAAATGTCACGTTATTACATTCGCGAGTCACGTAAACTTTATTTAGAAGATGCATTTCTGCCCGGACCGCGCTGCACAACCTGTTGTAAGGAGATATAACAGTAAAATATGAAACGAATTCTATTAACGGCGAAATAACGAATATATCTTTCGGTAAAAAACACACTTATGGGTAATATTTGATATTTATGGCGGCGACTACAGCCTCCCCCGGCAAAGGCAGAATTGCTGGGCGGCTGAGGGAGGGAAGGAAGGGGGTTGCCGAAGGTGGCGGAGAAGAAAAGGGCGAAGACGGCAAAGAAGAACAACCAGCCGTCAGAATCGGTGGTGAACAGACGGATGGTGGATGCGGAAACAAATTGCAACAAACACATCCGAGGCCGTGTAAGGTTAATAGCAGGCCGAATAAAGATTAACAAAGAAAATTCAGATATTCAGAGAGGTATCCAAAACAGCAATAATGAAAGCAACTTTAAAATAATTGGGTAAATTACGAATTAAAGAAAGTATGTTCCATCTGTACGTCGAAAATCTAGCGTTATTCTAATTATACCGACATATTAATATGGACATTACAAATGATTAATATGGAGAAGATCGTCGAGGTTCAATGTTTTGTATCTGATTTCTGACAAATGTGTAAATTTCAAGAAATGTACTAGGTGCGGTAGTATTTAGCCAACGGAAGCCGTCAGTAGAAACACGAGAAGGAAGCCTAGCATGCTCCCGAGGCACAAGAATAAACGGCACTGAAAACACTTGTTTGCCAGTTCCGAATGTGAATGCGTTTTTCACATTCGGAATCAGATATTCCATTCCTCGTGGAGCGCGAGGGCGGTTGTGCCGCGGAATACGTTCTGCGATTCTTCACGAGTGAGAACAGTGAACAAAGTGGGACAAGAGTCGTGACCAATAGAGACAGGTAACAGGGACGGGAAACAGAGACGAGGACCATGGCTGAGGCGGGGAACAGGGATGGAAAGCGGTAACCGTAATCAGGTAGTAAGGAGAGTAAGATAGAGGAACATAGGTAGGGAACAGGAGGGCAGAAAATGGACAGCGAATAGGGGCGGAGAACAGGTGTGAGGAACAGGGGCTGGAAACATGGGAACGTGGCTCAGGGGCGAGAGGGTGGAACAGGGACGGAGAACTAACAACCGGGGTGAGGAATTGTGTCCGAGGACGTGGTGGCGCAGGAGCCACGGCACCGAGGTCGTGGCGGAGGGGGAGGGGGGGGGCAGCGGCGCCGCGTCAACAGGAACCCCGGGCGTCGGGTGTCGTCGGCGGCGTCGGCGGCAGCGGCGGCGGCGCGGACGTCCTGGCTCTCGGGCGCGGCATCAAAAATCGCTTACGCGCCGGCGGCCACGGGCGCGGCTGGGGAAGGGGTGAGCAGGGGGCGCCTCCTGGACGACGTGCGAGCAGCGGCGGCGGAGGAGGAAGAGGAGGAAGTGGACGGGCACTGCCAGAGCCGGAAGCGCTAAGATCAATGCGCGCCACAAAACAGGATGCGCTGCGTCGGTGGTCGTTGAGCCATTAATAAAATATGAGCGGAGAAGGGAAGAAATTATTGAATTAAGAAGTAACGCATAAAACAGTCTCATGAGTTAATAATAAAGTACAAAAAATACTCTTCTCAAATGATAATTTAATAGGTAATTTAAATAATTCAATTGGTAACAAAAAAAGCGATGGAATATTAGATCAACACATAGTAAAGAAAAGCAAATAAGGCATACGGCAATGAAGTTTCATATACAATTTACTTCCAAATGGGAATTACAATAAAAATCTCCATTTCTACGACGGATATAGAAACATTCCTTACAGATATCGTTATTCAATGTCAGTATCACATGAATACTACAATTGTGTTTTAGTTTCAAATGAATTTGTAATTCGTCAACCCTTACTGAAATGGACCAACCACACCTGGACAACCACACAAATGGAACAACCACACATTCAGATCGAAAACAAAAACCTATGACCTACACATTTACGACCGTCTCCGTTCAGTTCTTTCATCAATTAAGGCAGAAAACACCCAAACCAAAACCTAACGCTTACTACTTGCAAAATACTCGATAAAAAATGAGAATTCCAAGGTCATACGAACTCCTGTTTAAAAGCAGAGTAGATGCAGATAAAGAAGCAGGACGGGATTTCCGCGTGGGCGGCGCGCCGGCGAGCGCGTTCGCAGCGGCGGCATGCTTCCCGGGGCGTCCGCTGGGCCCCGAGGGCCGTGGGGGCGGTGGGGGCGGGGGCGCGCGGAAGGCGGCTCGGCCGGGGCGCGGCGCAGGCCACGAGCTTGATCCCGACTAAATACGAGCGGCGCGGAACACTGATCCTTATCCCCCGGCTCTTGTACCCCCGGCGGCGCGCGGCGGCCCGCGTCCTACAAAAGCCATTGATTCAAGGCAGCGGCGGGCGCGCGGGGGCGGGCGGGGGGGACGCGGGGCTGAATGTGGTAGCGGGATCGAGGGGATGCTGCGCGCTCGGCAGGACCGCGGGGGACGGGAAGGGACGGAGCGTGGGTGTGGGAGGACGCAGCGGGGGACCAGAAGCGGAGGCGGTGGACGAGCCGAGCGGCTGTGAGGCTGAATTGAGGGAGAGGAGTGAGGAGTGAGGAGAGGAGTGAGGTGAGGCTGAGTGAGGAGAGGAGTGGGGGAGGGTGTTGGGAGGGGAAGCGCGCATGGGGCCGTGGGGATTGGAGGGGCATTGGAAGCGCTGCAAAAGAGATGGTGGCGGTGGACATCAAAGCTGGCTGCAGCTCTCAAGGATAAGAGATAGCAATAAAGCATGAGGAGCAGGTGTTAAAAAATGTTGCAAGTGGGAGCGGAGATTAAATAAAGATCGTGGAAGAAAGTCCACAAAAAAAAGGCTGATAGTGCATAACGGAAGTTGTCGATGCACTGGATACATTTTAGAAAATGGTTAACAGAGAAAGATAACCTAAAATGATTGAAAATTTAGTATAAAAATGAGTTAATAATACCGAAATGGGTTTGAAAAGAATCAAATGGGGTGTTCTTAAGAACAATAAGAATATTCGAGACTAAATAAAAAGACTTGTGGCATTGCGCATGGGAAAAACCTTACGAGCATGGGACAAACCAACCAAACATCTGAGAAGAGAAACCAGAAGCAAGAGTGAGCGAACGAAGTAGAAACCGGTGGAGAGAACCGCGGGGAAGGACGAGCGGCGGTGGGCGCGCGTTGGCTGCCGCGCTGGGCGATCGCCCGCAAGCGCTCGGACGCCCTCGCGATTCCATAACTTCCCCGCCCTCCCGCCTCCCCTCCCCCCTCTCCTGGCCTCGTGCGGGCGATTCGCCGCTTTTCGCGGCTCCGATCGAAGGAGCTACCTTATCCTCCCAACTATCGCAATCGGGTCTGGCGCCCGCCGCAGCCACAGCCAGCGCCACCGCCGCTACTACCGCCGCCCAACGGCTTCCAATAACATTTTCCCTCCCATCGAGCGTTGGCCATCAGCATATTTCCATCACGCGCCCTCTGATCTCGAGGGATATCTGCACTCCGCTCCGCTAACTTCTGTCCTTTGGGACGTGCACAAGCTGGCACTTGATGCTACGTTTATTTCAACTATAGATTACAGTCGCGGTGAGTTTTCTCTCTGACATTTTATTTTTACTCATATATTATGCCACATATAATTCCAAACGAAAAATTGGGCATTTAAAAATAAAATTTGTTCTTTCTCAACTTTACAGTCATTCAAGGCTTTCAGTATGAAAATACAAATTCTAATATTAGTTTTAGCAACCTCAAATAACAATATTTAAAAATAATAACTAACATTTATTTCAGGTTGTTTTTTTAAACATACAAAATTAGAGTTCATAACGTTTGCAGAAAAAATAATATTTTTAATAACTGATAACACAAATTATGGGGGGATGATATAATTCTTTTGATGATTTTTATATCATTCTAGAATTTGGATAAGATGTTCTTTCCTACTGAATAAGTACTAGTTACTGAGTACGAATATTGTACAAAATAGAAACGAAACAAAACTTTATTAATTTATTAATTCCAATTTTAAAAAAATAAATGTATTAGTCCAGATTACTAATAAATTTACAATTCTTTTTGCTTTTCAGCATTGGATAAACCATGAAGCTTTTATACTCCACCTTAAGAATTTATTTTGTATAATTTCTTTTTTTTTGTTGTGAGATTTATATGTAATTTAGTTCTTCAAAGCGGAGTAGTATATGTTGAAGATGGTGGCATTAAATATTTGAATACAGTAATTGATGTTTCTGTATTAATTTTTAGAGCGATGGTGATTTATAATTTATTGTACGTAGATAGAGTTTTAACATCTGTGACAAAGTCTGATTTGCTATTATCTTGTTATATTTAATTGTACCTGAAATGTATTTATGTTTTAAATAACTGACTTAACAAGAAAGTTTATATTAAAATTAAATCTCACTTTAGAGGTCTCCAAACGCCCAAAATAGTTTCAGACGTCCTCGCACTTAGTTATGCAAAGTTCCAATACATACGAAATATACAACGAAGTACGATTGAAAACAAATGTTTTCTAAATTTTTAACTTGACTTAATATATAGTTTCAATGAAGTATATTACGTTTGCATATTGACAAAATTTCCACGGCTAATTTTTCGGTCAGTCTAACCACATGCGAATGCCAGAACTGAGTAAGGCATGGTAAGCAGAAATTCTGAGACCCGCAGATTTTAACGATATTCGTTTCAAAATGTACGAGGCGCATTCAAAAGGAAATTCGTGATGAAACAAAATGAAACACAATTAACGGAAACCTTTTATTTAATCAGATCCCCACTGTCTGGATCGCACCCCCCAGAAATTTCAATATTTTCTAACATATCAAGAAAAACCTGACCAGTCAGAATTTCGCGTAAAAATGACGCAGAGTTGCGGATGCCTCAAATAGTATTTCATGCAGCCGACGACTACGACAAAATAACTCATATGTTGATCCCGTGGTGTAACAAATGTGTGAATTCTGGTAAAGATTATGTGGGAAAAGAGTGCAATGTAACAGTAACTGCAACAAAAACGTTTTCCCATGAAAATGCATCCTCTTGTTGTTATCGTTCTAGGGAAACTTACTCTCTGGTGTCCCTCGTGTGATTCGACACTACCAATTTAACACATTTGATTCCGTTACACATCGCTACACGTCATACTACACATTTGATTCCATTGTAATAATACGAATACAGATTAGCATCATCTAGGAAATTCCTTTACAGCCGACTTTATCCACCTGGATGCATCCCGAAAATACCTAAAGCCACATTCCACTCCACGTAAAAGAGATATTCGTGGGAGAGCAACAAGCCAGCGAAGCTACTCTTGAAGCAAGCGATGCGTGAACATCCGACAGTCAAAATCGACAGCAACAAGCGAGCAGGTAATCCGCATCCGCGTCCCGTTCGGCAGAAGCGGATGGGGGACGTCAAGTGCACACTGAACAGAGCGGGGTCAAGAGAAGGGAAGGAAGCGAGGAAGAGAGCAAGATGGAGAGAGGCTCGAAGCACGGGGCGGACAACATGCAATGGAGTGTAGGGTGAAGCGGGAAGACTGGCTGGCAGCAGGAAGGGAGGTAATGGAAAAACGAGTGGGATGGACAGCGAGACGAAAAGAGCGACGAAGAGGGCAACGGACAGCGGGAAGAAGAGAACAATGGAGACCGCGAGCAGATGGAGAGCGGAATTAAGAGAGGGTCGGAGAATGAGACAGGCAGCGGGGTAGTGAGTAGGTTAAACAGCGAGGCGAAGAGCGGCGTGAAAAACGTAGCGACGAGAGTGGAGAAGAGCGGGGCGAGAGATGGCGCGGATCCAGGCACGTGGAGCACCGCGGAGACAGCGTTACAGGCGCCAGGGGGTTCCGCGTTGTTCCAATCGCAACGGAGCGAACGAGCACGCACGCGCTGGCGGGCGGGCGGTGGGGCGGAGTGCCTTTGAGAGCCGCCCAGCCGGAAGGCAGCTGTTGATCAGCGCCGCCGCCCAGACGTCTCGGACAGAGCGCGCCTGCCTCAAACGCCTCCCGCGAAACACCGCCTCGCGCCGCCCAGCCCCCGCGCACCCCACCTTGCGAACCCCGCCCCACGCACTTGATCTTGCGCCGGTCGCCCCGCTCCGTCCCGCGCCACCTCCCGCGCCGCCCTGCACCGCCCCGCGCCTCCCTCCACCTCGCCCCACCCCGCCACGCGCGACCACGCCTTCAAGCGCAATGGATGCACATCGCGCTTGCACCCGAGCGCAGCGCCACACCCAGAGTAGCGGCAATTGAACGCGACGACAGCACCGTCGACTTCTCTTTCGCTTCAGGCGGCGTCGGATGACGCAGATGATGTTGTAATGAACACGTAATGCTGCAGCGTGACTAGCCAGGTGCACATCGTCATGTCGCAGTGAATACGTAATTAACTTGGATACGTCTGTTGCCTTTTCAAACTAGATAGAAGAAGATGCGGTTTCCATGAATTGATATTTTCCCCTCTCTTTACACTTATAGTTTCTCACCTATTTTTTCGCGTAATAAAAATATATAACAGAAGAATTGCTTCAAATTTACGAATAAATAATTTGCACTTGTAATTTAAATTTCCTTCTCAATAACCAAAATTACTCAAATTAACATGTTAATCGAATTTCAGTTCGCAGGATTTCACATTCCAGAAATCTATCATTTTAATCTATTAACAACGTTTTCAAGCAATGCATTACAATATTTATTCGTCATCGAATTAATACAAAATTAGTCGCAAAATGTTCAATTCGAAGTTGAAATAAAAAATAAAAAATGAATTGAAGAAAAAAAGGCACACATCAGAATGAGAATCGAATACGACCAATTAAAATACTGACATTTAATGCTGCATGTAAAATTATACCTTAAAGGGTTTGCACGTTGCCAATTAAAAACGGAAACTCAATTACCGTGTTTACTTGACCCTATGGCGCACATTGAACTTTCATGTCAAGATGACTACAAAAAAAGAATTACATTAATTTCACAAATATATTGCTTGCAGCGAGGCGCGCTCAAGCTAACAAGATATTAAGACAAATCTAACGACATATAAAACATTTTCCATTAGTGTACATTACCAGCCTAAGCCTTTCTTTGCAGAACTTCAAGAAGGATGATCCAACAACTAACATTTCAAAGGGAACTATCCAACGGAGATAACTTCTCAAAAAACAACAAATTAAGAGTCACGCACCATAAACTGGAAAATATTCAACAAAATAACAACATGTATTATTTTAAACGATTGCAATTTCTTCTCCGGATCACAGTGCGGAAAGGTAATTTTTGCTGGATCTGAAACTGCCCATCTCTTGCAGCGCCAAGCGGATTTTCAGCCAGTGCGCGTGACGCACTTGGCATGCAGAGGCCGAGAGCGAAACAAGACCTTAGAAACGCGCGCGCAGCGAAGCACGGCCACGCGATCACGGCCGCCCAAGTATCCATCCGGCGCGCAATTAAGAAGTTTAGCAATAAGGCGACTGAATTGTTCCGTAACTACTCCAATTACGCCCAACAATCTTTAGCGCCCGACCGGAATAAAATCGCGCTGACGCGGGGCGTGGCGTGGGGGCGGAGCGGGGCGAATCGAGTCGCTGTCGCCAACAGACGGCGCGGCGCGCAGCGATGGCGAGCGGATGAGGCGCGGAGAGGCAACACAGACAGGAGAAGGCGGCGTCGGCGGGGCAGAGCGGAGAAGGGCG
This sequence comes from Gryllus bimaculatus, assembly GCA_017312745.1. Lineage (NCBI taxonomy): Eukaryota > Metazoa > Arthropoda > Insecta > Orthoptera > Gryllidae > Gryllus > Gryllus bimaculatus. The sequence goes on along the minus strand of BOPP01000072.1, from coordinate 5,519,502 downwards.
GGGCAGGAGGGATCTTGTAGCGGGCGGTCGGATCGGGTCGGGACGTTACCCTGCGTGGCGTGCGGGGAGCTGGGAGCTGTGGGACGTGACGGTCGAGTTCGAGTCCGGTAAGATGGGGCGAGGTGGAGAGGGTTGGGATGTATGCAACGGTTATCGGTGATATGGAGTCCCCCCCATAGGTGGGAGGTAACAGGGCGGGAAGACAAATACGGGCGGGGCAGAACATGACGACAAGGCAAAATGAGGCGGATGAAGTTGGCTGAGACCGGGTCGGGTCGGGTCGGGTCAGAAGGAGAAGAGGGTCGGAGCGTGGCAGGGAGGTGC
>BOPP01000072.1:5474668-5496988 GCA_017312745.1 Gryllus bimaculatus | reverse complement strand
GGGGGGGGGGCTAACAACGGAATTAGCTAACGAGTGCTCGCTAATAATTCGGGCGCGTGTAATTGGTTTCAAAGAGTCGCGCCGCTAATCTGGTTAAAGCGAGAGATGGCACCCCAATTACAGATTCGAAGCCGTCCGGGCGGACGAACGGCCGGCCCGGTGGGCGCGTCGGGATGGCATGGTGACGGGACGGGACGGACAGGGGGAAGGTGAGTCCATCTGCGAGATTGGCCACACGGAATGCACTTCTCTCGTTACACAGATCCGGGCGAGTCAGCATGCAGACAGGTCGCACGAGGAGGGAAAATAGGGGATTTCAAGAATGACAGCAAACTCAGCAACGATTCGATTACATGGATAAGATTGAGTGAAAATAATACGAATCTCATGAGGAAGAAAAATAAAGTTCAAGGTCAGAACATTACTCTATATCTGATTTTTTCTTTTAATGAACATATTTAAACTGTTTGTATTTGATATATGTGCAAATTATGTAAAATGAAACATTTTGACTAAGTTTTACCCTTAGTACACATTTTGCCACTCCACCATACAACTATTATTAAGATTATTAAGATTTTTTTTCGAATTGTCAGTTCTTAATGACTTTTTAGCTTATTTTTAATTTTTCCTGCCCTTGCAGGCACCTTAATCTTCTGATTTTTATAGATTACTGATTGATACATTCGATGTGTATACAATTCAAAATAAAGTGCGAGCAAGAATCGTAAATGTAATTTAGTGAGATATAATAATTATTTATCTTACAAGTGGCTAAAAGACACAAATACATGAGATGTAGTAGATTATTTACGAGCGTTGTAGTGGAAATTAAAAAATTACTAATGAGCGCTTAATGGTATTTTAGCTTCGTTTCATAGCCAACGTTTTAACTTATACTATTGCTTTATTAAGTACAGTATTTTATATTTTTTTAAATGCATGTTTAATGGTTTTATATTGACGTAGGCAGTACGCTTCATTACATGGGATATAACAATGACACATTTCAACTACTGCACAAAGCTTAAATCGAATATACTTAATAAAAACTCATTTAACCTCCAAACACGTAAGAAAAGCAATATGACGATCACATAAGATTCAGTTGTTTAACAATAAAATGTTTCCGGACTTAACCAACGCTTAAATCATGATTTTGTGATAAATCGTGACTTGTATAGATATTCCCACTTGATCACGCCTTGATACATGATTCCTTACGTCAGAGCTTATTATTCTTGCGCCAGAGTGCACCCGATCCTTTCATGCCTTGCGCCCGGGCGCAACCGCAGGAGCTGCGGTCCGGCTGCTGACAAGCGAGGTGAAAAAGCGATTTCGCGCCGCGCGTTACGGGGCCAGGTGCGCTGCGGTTTCGTCGCCTACCGCACCTCACTCGCGCCAATTGCGCCACAGGCACCCCGGCGCTCCACGGAAACAAACGTTCCCACGAGGAATTTCGGGGTGACGTTAAGCAGTGAAGCTTTCTTTATTCAGTGATTGCACAATAATGTAAAATTGCATAGTACACACTTTTTGCATTCAAGCATTTTAGAGACCTTTTACGATACAAGAAATCGTTCAATAAATTATATTAGGACGTATTTGCCATTTTTCGCACGAATAATTGCATCATCACACATTCAGCTATTTGCAGGGAAAGAACTGTGGGGAGGTAGCAGAAAACCGACCGACCGATAACATTTTCCGCGCAGATATCAAATACTCACTACCTCAAATTACAGTTCTTTCTAAAAAATTGCTTTGATACTTTTATAGATTTGAAATGCTGATATACAAAAAACTAAGACGTTTGCAAAACGTTTACAATGTTTATTTATTGTATTCGTACAAATTTGAAAACTCTCTCCTAACGTCGCATAAACATGTACTACTACAATAAAGCTTAACATTATAAACTAGTCACATACATACTAGTAGTGAACTAGTGTACAATTTTCATAAATAATGGTAATGTATTATATGAAGTAAATGTACAATTATTTAGTGAAGCTTTTATTCGAAAGAAATAAATAGAAAAAATATATGGGAGCATGTTTCAAAACGGGGAATCAATATTTAATTCCAGTTCTCAATAAAAAAAACTACTCAAAGGAAATAATCATATTAATTTAGTAGTTTCAAGTGGCAAACTCTGATGTTCATAGACAGATCTCAACCATCTTGAGGAGACATTTTCAAATCATTGGTAACGTATCTGTCAAGTCAGACCGAGTTATTACGCAACTGTCTGTACTTCATTTGTAAAGAAAACTACACTCGCATATCCGATTACACCTACGAAGTAGAAGTAAAATAGACCACAAATCATGAATAATTAAGTAATTTAACGTACTCAAAATTCGGATATTTCAAAATCCGACGAAGCAGGGATGTACCCTCCGCACAAAAATATATTTCTTCGTTCGCAGACCGGTTCCACTAGAGTGCGAACGCTAATCGGGTGCGCCCACGGCCCGACCGCCGCGCCGGTACAGACCCCGTGAGCCCATAAGCGCAGGAAATTGTGCTCCGCCAGCCTTCGCAGCGCACCTTCCCAGCCGCACGCTGGCTCTCTCCGCGCGCCGGCCCGCCAACGCCGCCGCTGCCGCGGGCTCGGCCGCCTGTACTAACAAGGCCCCGGCGAGAGCTACGGCGGCCGCGCACAATACCAAGATACTCCCCCACGATCCCCAGAGCCCGGCCGCGGGTGGCGGTGGGGGGATAAAAAGAAAAGTCCCTAAAAAGAGAACGGCGACAACCGTAATAAAAGTTCCGCAAAATAATACGAGCTTAAGTATATGGCTTAAATTGTGTCCGAGCGCGTCCGCGGAGCGTTCTCCGCCGCTTTTTGTAGCAATGAATTTCCTTTGTTCGCGCTCGCGGCGACGCCGGCAGCGGCCGCGACGGCAATAGTAGCATCCTCGCCTCGTCCCCTCCCGCACCGCCCTCGCCCACTCGCGCGGGGAACCAGGCGGGAGCGGGGACGGGAGAGGGTGTAAATTCCGAAGCACTTTTTAATTAGAGCTTCGCCGCCCGCTCGCGCGCGGCGCAGTCTCGTTTGTATGCATGCGGTGGGCTCAAAACGTGGATATTTTTTAACGGGATTCAATAATTCCCTCTCAATGGGAGAACGGTGTTAAGTATGCCATAAAAGAGCGCTTTAGCGCGCGCTCGCGTTGCAAACCGAATGAACGCTCCCCTGCACGCGGTGCAGGCTCCCGATAAGGCACACATCACTCTGTCACGGTGGCCATGCCCCCCCCGTAACCGCCACAACGACGGCTCGCACGCGCGTCCATCATTCACTCGCGCTTTCCTAATACTTCCAACGCGCGCTCCGCGGTTTTCCTACATCACCGTCACCCCACCCCCCTCATTTCCCCAGGGACGGCACGCGATTAATTTGGGCGTTCACCGCTCAAAGAACGGGAAGGGATTCCGAGTCGGAGGAGAGGAAGAAACAAACAAGGAATAAGGCAGCCGCAGGCAACGGGAAAGCTATTTCGGTCGGTTGTCTCTACCGAAGTCTGACATTGCGAATATCTGAGAAATTAAGGAGAATGAGATTTTAACAAGTAGCTTACGATAAAAGAGACAATGTTTGTTTGAACACAATATCTTGTTTCAAACTATCACCCACAACACGATTTTCCTCGTGCACATGTAATCAATTTCCATATTTCTTTTAATGTCATTTAACACTAATGACGCTAATTAATGTTATTTTAAATGAAATTATTCAACACTTTAAGGCCTTCGAGCAAGGTGGAGTCGTGCTCAACACTTTTTATTACAGAGATGCATTATTCGGCAATATGGTCATAGTACCTAAAATAAATACAATAATTAATTTAATTAATAAAATTTTAATTTATAATCATGTAACTATTGATTGTTGTATATTGATAATAATGCTAATACATAAAATAAACTGTTTTTCATATTAATAACTTCGTTTTACCGATTGGTTTTTATCGATATAAAAAATTGGACAGCTAATCACAACATAATTGTACATTAAACGTAATGAAGTTAAAGGTTTTTCTAACAATTCAAATCTTCAAATAAATCTTAAAAACTCAATGATTTTTTTTTTCAAAATACGTAGTAATAGCAAGTCAACTCTTAAAATAACTATCATTCACATGTTTGAAGTTCCGAATCTACGTACTTGGTTAGAACAACCCAAGAAATCGAAATTATTAACTTACACAAATTATACGGAAACAAAATTAAAGTATAGATCAACGCACAAAATGGCTAGCGTGCATTTGCATTTCATATTCTCCCATTTAAGAGCATCAGAGTTTTCCGTAACGTCAACACGTTCACGTCAGCGGTTCTTCACAAGGAGACGCCTCACCTGCGTCAGGAGTCTGCTCCCCAGAGGAGGGGGGCTCAAATACAAGCAAGCGCATTACTGAAGTTTCTCTCTCCTCTACTTAGAAAGTCTTAGGGGCCGCAATTTCAGGTCTTGGAGATGCTAGCGTGGTGATAGGCACCCACAATCTAATTAGAGATGAAGTGTCTCTCTATAAAAATAATCCGTAAACTTTTATCTTGGTCAGGTATCCACATATAACCCGAGCCGAGCACATCGCCTCAACCGCGATATAAAAGTGAACTTAATCCACAACTACCAGATTAAACCTGCAACTTTTAATAACATTACGTGTATATCTTGGTTTAATATCCAGCAACAAACTTTCCAGAATCCTGAATTACCCGCACTCCTATGTGGACAAGAAAATTTTAATATCCTTGGCAACGGAGAGATAAAACCGACTTTCTCAATTCTCCTTCTTAAATTCATTAGGATTGCAACAATTTATACACTCCTTCGGAGTCAAGACCGCCAGTAATTTTACTTTTATGCCTCGCTCTATGTTTTCATTGAGCTTTCGTATTATGCACTCCAACAATAATGAATGAAGAGAGTTCAAATTTACCGCGAAATTAAGTTCAAAAGATAAGTTATATTTTACGACCAGTAATAATTAAAATGCTTAACTGCAGAACCTTGAGTAATAAACCTGGAGGCCCAGAGATTCCCAAGAGAAGAAAATCAAATCCGAGATTGAGTCTCGCGTACTCAAGTCAAACTTGTGCGGTCCCCACGATTAAATATCCCAAAAGATCAACCTCTACGGAGCAGAACCATTTCCCCCAAAATCTCTGCGAGATTAAAAAAAACTGATGCAGCGATACAGATCAATAGAAGGTCTACAACGGCGGAGGAAGTATTTGAATATTACAGGAGGGCCGCGGAGTGGGATTGAAAAGATTATCGCCACGGCCCGGGGCGGGAAGGGGAGGGGAGGGGGNNNGGAGGGAAATGGCGGGGCAGCGGGCGCGGAGTCGGCGGGGCCGAGCACGATTGCTTTCCACGCAATTACGCGATTTGGAAGCAGTAAATCGAAGCTGAAATCTCCGCGACGAACACGCTACTCGTTCCACAGCGACCGCGCTCTGAACAACGCGCTGCGCCCTGCTGTGTGTAGCGCAGTTTGGTGTAGTATGTGTGGAATGGCGTGTCGTAATGTAGTGTACTTTTGGTATAATATGGTGCAGCTAGACATGGTGTAGAGCGGGAAAGCGTTTCATAGTGATGCGAGACGTGTCGTATGGGCGTGGACTGGGGTAGCGTAGTGAGGCGTAGTTTCGTTTGGTATTCGAAGTGAAGAGAAAGGAAGCGTGTTCCAGTGAAGTATCAAGAGTGACAGGTTGGTTGTTGGATGCGAGATGAAACATAGTTTGACGACAGATGATATGGCAAAACTTTCAATTGGTCTTGAATTATCAGAAAATATCAGCAAAACATAGATTTATCCTACAGAAATAATTACATTCCTTAGTCATGATTAAATATGGAATTATATCAGACGATAATCCAGAATATGACACTTGTCGGAGCCTGCTATTAGTTGTTTTTTTCATACACCTTTTAACAGGCTTTACAGTGAAAATAAACACTTATTTTACTTATATATCTTCTATAACAAAAAATTCTCATCACAATTTTAAAAAATGTATAAAACCTACCATCGTTTAAAAATTATTTTTTCGTTTAAAAAATATTTACTAGACTGTACGTGAAATCAAAACAATCGCAAAAACCCTGCCCAATAGCATGTCCGCAATATAAAATATACGTGAGCACTGAATTTCCGTAAAAAACAAAATACGATATCTCGATTTTTCCAGGGCAGCACTACGAACGTAGCTCAACAAACCGAAACGCAACGCACATACATTGACGGGTCCTCTAACGCACAAGAGAATTCTACGACCAGGGCCTCATCGAGAGACGTAGCTCATCTCTATTAATCAACACGCATTCTCACTTCCCGCCCCCCCCCCAAATCGATCGGCACATTGCCGAGCAGCAGCACGCCACCGCTAATCGATCGGGCGCGGCGCGGCGCAGAGGCGAGCGCGGGCCGGGCCGGGCCGGGCGAGTGTTTCACGGCCCGGGGCGATATCCATAGCGAGAGAAGCACCACCAGCACGACGCCCGTTACTTCCAAATGCATTACTTCCGCGGGGGCGTGGGCGGCGGGCGCGGCAATCGATACCCGCCCCGGCGCTTCCACGCGTGCAAGGGGCGCGTGACCTCGGCGAAAGGGTGGCCGCGCGTCATGGCCGCAGGACGAAGGGTGTTGCGACCATTCGTCACATATTAGTTTGATTTGTGTTGCATTATTCAACGAATCTATATTTTCAAAGGATGAAGGACTTACGTTTAGAAAGCTGTTTAACCATCCGTATGTCCAATCAAATTTCTTGGCTTTCATTAATTGAAAGGTATTAGCCCTTAGATGTGTTATTTACTGTTACCGTTTTGATTCTATAAAAACTAAATTTAATTATATTGTTCCTATTAGTAATATGTTAAAACTAACAGAACGAACGATTCGCCATTTGTTCATTATTTCGCCATCGATATTTTAAACGCTGCCATTAGTTGCCATTGATATCTTAAACGCTGATGCCGTTGTGAAGTTTGTCGCGAACAACCATGAGTGTGCGATTCTATTCACCGAAGAGAAGATGGTGCGAAGATTAATTGAATTGAATTGAATTATGCATTATTTTACGTGGCGAGACTCAGCCATTAGGCCTGCTCTCCGTCTGACCACGCAAATTTCGCTACGCTCCTTTCACCAACTACCGGAGAAAGGAGTATCTTGGGCGCAGAAACAGGCGACTTGAATTTAGCTCAGAGCGTCATTTAGGCTTGAGATCTTTTACTGCAGGTAAATCTACGAACATGGACAGCCGGCTGGTGTACTTCCCCTCCGAAGGAAGGCGTATGAAGGATTTTTTTCGCCCTTAAAAATCCACTGCTTCGATCGGGTTTGAACCGCCAACTTGGGTACAACAGTCCAGTACGCTAACCGTTACACCATCGCCGGCGCCATTGCATGAGGTGTTTTAATTAAACCAGTTAGTGTATATAATTCGTCAAATTTTGACTGGTTTAATTATAAATATTTTAAGAGTGTAAAATTAATAATAAATTATTCAATTTGCAATTGTTATTTACTTGAAAGAGTATCATTGTGTTCATGTTTCATGGTGGCCGTAGGTGAATAAGACAATTGAAGTTTCTAGTGGAGACTTCAAGGATTCCGTTGAGTTCGAGAACAGACAAGTTTTAAACGTGATGCCGTAAATTGTAGTGATATATTGTGAATAGTTATTACAACTTGTGAAATAGTGTCTTTTAGATGCTAATATTGACCAACAGTAGTTTAAGCTCGAGATCAGATAAAAATAAGTTGGATAATGATCACCGGTTGCATGTATTGAAGACTCGCCGATAGAGCTCAATACACACAAATTGTGGGTTGTTTAAAAAAAAAAAAGAGTAACTCAATTTATAGAGGAAAAAATCACCGCTCTTTTTTGACTGAGGATCGCCTACACGATAATAACATTACGTTGTTTTTAGTATCGGTAGAACATTATATATAAAGTTAATATGTAATTGGTGTGGATACAACAGGCTTGGAAGCTAGTTTTCAGACATGTAACATGAGACGGACGACGGGCAAGACTAAGGGTGAGCGAGATCTCTATGCAATACTAGCCGACCAATTCCCGTTGAGATTTCAAAAAGCTCCCTTAAGTTATTCGAATTACACATATTTGCATTTTTATTTTTTATTTTCTAGTCCGTAGTACGATACGTTTATGTAAAAATTTGCTGATTTTAATATTAAGAAAGTCTAAGCATCTACGAAGATAAGTTTCTGAAAAGTCAAAATTATTGAAAACCATGTTATTATATTTCAATCACGAAAAAACTGCTAAAAACTTTTCAATAATGTCTGCAATGTAGAATGAGTTAAATTGTATTAAAGAAATCACAAAAATCAAAAATGCAACTTCAAAAACAGTTCACCGAACATTTTGTGGACTTCACATCACCTGGCAGCACTTACCGTGGTAGGCTTCACGCCTAATAATCCTATTTCAGACAACAGGAACCTGTAGGGTGAAGACATTTACATGGAAACAGTAAACGACAGCTACTTCACGCCTCAAAAATGCTTGGTACACAAAGCGATACTATTGCTATAGCAGGTGACAAAAACACACATTTCACTCCACAATCTCGAACTACTCTGCATCCAAGCACGGGTAAGCACAGGCCACAAGCAATTGACTACATCGGTGCATAGCAACAAGCGACAGATCGAGAGACACGATCGACTTTCAAGTGCAAGGTCGTGCACGCAAAAATCTACACAAGTATACTATGTACAAGATAATACAATTCCAATGTCCATAATTACCTTATGTATGCATAAAACTTAGCACAATTTCGCAGATAAGCACAGTAGCTAGAAGATGAATAATGCATCCTTCTTTAGCATACAAAAGCAGACTTAATAATAGCCGAATAAAGCGTACCCTCCTCTTTCAGCACGATGAAAAGAGAGAAAATATCTAATAAATTGCTCTGTGAAGTTGCAACAGAGAAGCTGAAAAAAAGTTGACCGCCCTCTTTTAAACTTAGTTGCCTAAAATCCAAAGCGAAACTTTTCCATTCAAAATGATAATAGAGCATTTATGGTTGATAAATAACACCTCGTGAAATGAACAATATGTAACCCACTGGACAAACCAGCTAACCACTCTAAGTCGCCTCTTATTACCCATCAACATCGAGCAGTTTCGCCAGCATCGCGTACGCAAGTACGCCTCAAAAACAGAACAGATTCCAAGAAACAAATCGGAAGAAATTAAACTCAGAGCTTAACGCACTGCGCCTCCGCATTCTGTGAACAACAACAGCGAAAAAAATTCAACAAAAAAGGAACTCACACCCGCCCTTCATAAAACATTCAAGAAATACGGCAGGGGAGAGAAAATATCGGAAGCGCCAGAGGAAAATGTTTTATTCCCCGACCGGCGCGCGGAAAGGCGGGAGAAGGAAGGGCGGGGGCGGGAGGAGGGGGCACAGGCGCGGCGAACTGGCAATTCCCGTCCCCAAAACGACGACCGCCACGCCGAACTTGTTCTCCCGGCTGATTCAAGCCCGCCGCCTTTGCAACCGCTCCCGCTCCGCGGCCGCCGCCGCCCGCCGCCTCCACCGCCAACGACGTCGAAAAGTTGGCGTCGCGGGAGCGGCGCCGGTGGGCGCTTTTGAGCGCACCCGAAGAAAATAAACTCGCGTCGCTGCATTAAAAATACACCGCGGACGCATCTTAAACCCGGCATGAAACCCCGGGAGACGTCTTCACCGTGGCACAAACGGGACGCTCGGGAGCGGGAGCTATCGGTAAGAAAAATTGGCTGCGCTTCTCAAATGGCGAAGACAGTGGCTTATTTATTCTGGGGAACTTTGCGTTTTGAGATATTTAGATTTTTCTTTCTGATGATGGAATGAAATCGTTCTTATTTGATTCATAGTCCTGTGATAAAGAATGCTGTAAAACGTTTGTACGGGTTTTCAAGTTACAGGATACGCTTCCTTGACGGAGACGGCATTAAACATTATTCTTCAGAAGACCTATCACAGACGTTATATGTTTTCAATACTGCTATTAAAGACATTTTTTTGAAATTGATGTGAAAATGTAATAAATTAATATTCTCCTATCTTGTGAATTAAAATCTTGGGCTTGAGTCCAAAAGTTAAGCATAAACATAAAACCAAATTTTTACTTTTTTCAAAGACCCACTTGTATGGGAAGCATTCGATTTCCACCCTCTTTCGATGATAAATCAATGAATCTGTATTATTCTTTTTGAGATATAAATAGTCATATATGATAGCATACATTAAACTATATTTATGCAAATATACGTTAAAAAACGATTTCATGGTCAGAGAAGTATCTTGGATAAAAATGGTACGATCATAGCACGATAAGAATTCCCGAGAACAGCAAATGGCCATAGCAAATCTCTGAGATATAAAAGAAACTTCAGAATGTGTATTACGTGATCAAGCAGTCAGTCCCATTCATTTGCTTAATGGTTGTGGATATTTGAAAGTGGTTTCCACAGGACAAAACACTGTATCTAGCGAAGAAAAATATCTACTAAACCACTTTTTACAAAGAAGCGGATTTTCACAGAAATAATACTGAACCGCAAGACAACGTTGCCCGATAAAATGGAGGTCAAATCAATGGAGGCAAATGATTGGTCTCTTCGTAGATTTTCAGAATTTGTAAATGCGACAACTTTTACATCGCTTAGTATTACTGTTGTGTCCCCCATCCTCCTAACATGAGCAGAACAATATCATTCACAACGAAGACCCCAAAGTATCAGACAAAAACTTCAGCCTTAAGGATAACCACGTGAATACGTTCTTAAATTAAACTCATTACGTGTTAACTGATCCCAGGTTTTAAGAGTTAAATAATCCAAGCATTTTCGAAAAACAGTAAAAGGAAATGAAGTCATAAGGTTTTCAAAACAAATAAAAAAATCAAGGACTACTGACACTGCTTTGCCAATTTTTTGTGAAAACCACGCCTTAACATCCGCAACCACCGAGCAGATAACAGAATAGAGAACTGCGTCGACACACCTGCTTATCATAAGAAATAGCATTCTACCAAGGTGCAGAAGACTAAGAGAAAATAATATAGTATAAGAGTACGTATGGTATACAATGTAATTATGAATAAAAAAGTATGGAATGGAATAGAAATGAATGAATGGCTGCTGCTCAGTTGCCTTAAGCAGAGCGAGCGGTTGAGACTCACTGGCGTTGAGCGGCGTGAGCGGCGTGACGGCGGCGGCGTGCTGGTGGCGCAGCACGGGCGGCCGCGCGGAGCCGCCGCCGCCGCGGCCGCCGCCGCGCCGCATGCGCCGCCGCCCGGTGCTGCTGCTGTTGCTGCTGCTGCTGTTGCTGCTGCTGCGGGTGCGGGCGGTAGGCGACGGGCGGCGGCGGGGGCGGCCCGCCCCCGCCCGCCCCCGCGTGCGGCCCCTGCGGGGGCGGCGGGGGCTGCTGGTGGTGCAGCACGTGGCGGTGGTAAGCCCTTCCAGGGTGGCTAGCGACACGTACCGGGCTCGACACCACGACGGCCGACACCTTGGTCCTGCCGTGGCCGGCGAAGCGGCGCCCGCCCTCGCCCCCGCCCCGCCCGCTCCGCCCCGCCGCCGCCGCCCCCTCCTCGCAGCACGCCCCCGCCGGCAGACGCATGCAGCGTACGGCGCAGGCGGCGCAGAGTCGTCGACGGTAGAGTCTTGGGGCCCTTGAACGCTGCCGTGGCTCCGCGGCTGGCCGGCCGGCCCGGTCTAGGCGCGTGCCGGGGCGCGCCCGAACCCGCGCGACGCCGCCCTGCGCTCCACGCCCCTCGCCATAAGCGCCCACGCGAGCCCTCGGCCTACCGCCGCCCCGACGCGCACACTCCCGATGTTGTAGCTTCCGCCGGCAACCTCCGGCACATACTTCGTCCTCCTCTTCTCCTTAAGTTCTTCTCTCGGCCTTCGGCTTGTTGTACTGACAGGTGAGGTACAAAATAAAAAAGTTCGATGCGTCCTGAGGGATTCAGCACGTTATTGCAGAGGATCCACCACGACGGATAGGCTCCTCTCGTATCACACTTTTTTAATGATTTGCATTGATAGAATAGAAAAGTACACGGCACGTCTGGGAACTCAAATGCGACTCGGCGGGTTATAAGTATCGTACAAAAATCTTCCTATTCGGAATCTCCCAGTTTCGTTCCGAGTCCTACGTAAAGCGAACAGTCAATCGAGAAGAAACGATTCTTGATGTTCCCTTGACAACGAACACACTATTTATTGCCTTGAAGTCAATCTCTTTGGAATGTTTATAGCACCATTAACTTCTAGTCTTGAACAACAGGACTAGCTTTCTTGGTTCGAGCGTAATACTAATATCAAATAAGAAAATCTTTTTATGACATGATTTGTGTCCTAACTAGTTAGAAGGAAACAACCTACGTTTCTACTACGATTAAAATGGCACTGTTAAGAAATTGAGGAATCTGAACTATAAACTGTCCCCAACTTCACATCCAAACGGTGATTAACTCAAGAATGTACATCAAAACGAACAAAGTGCTGGCTGCTGCTGCTTCTACGGCTACGGCTACTGGTCGCAGAGGAAAAGAGAGAAAGAGAGCTGCCTGCTGCGTGTGTGCGTGGAGGAGACTAGGCTGCGTGAGGCGGCGGCGACGGCCTGCGGCGTCGGGGTGAGCTGGCGCGGAAGGCAATGGCTGGGAGTCGGGGGCGGCCGCACGGCGATGCGGGGCGTCTGCGGCGGCGGCGACGGTGGTAGTGGCGGCGGCGAGGACGGCGACTTCGACGACGACGACGACGACGACGGCGACGGCGACGGCGACGGCGACGGCGACTTCGACGACGACGACGGCGACGGCGGAAGCCGACGAAAAGCGCACGAGCACAACACAAAACGCACGGTCGCCCGGTTTGCCGCTTGGCCAGCGCCGGACCGAGTACGGACGAGATTTGGTGTTGGATCTGCAGAAAACAATAAAGGAGGATAGAGCAGCCGTAAACCACGCCGAGCCGCACCTGTCGGCGGCGCGATTGTCCGTCGCGTGGCCGCGATGCTCCCGCCTCCTTCCTCGGGCCCCCCACCCTTCCACTCCGCGTCTCTCCCCCTCTCCCCTCCCCACCCGCCAAGTGTCGCTCCCGAGGGGGTCGCGGACGCTGAAAAAAACACGCAAATAAAAAAAAGCGCCAACCGCGACTGCTGACCGGTGACGCCGGCCGCGTTCCACATCGTTCGCCTGTTTGTTAGTAACAATTTTCTGGTGGTTGCTCTCAATCCATCACGCTTCAGACGACTATTCGGTTAATTTTAAAACCGTTAAAACGTACACAACTCAAAAACCCTGCTGACAGAAAAACAAAAACACTCATGGCATGCAACTGCACACAGAGCTCAATATATAACAAAGAGTGTACACCAACAAAAACAATAACAACGAACATATATATGCACAGCATGCCCCACGAAACGAAACAATTGCTATGAAGCCAGATATCGGACAGATAATTTTCCAACTGAAAGTACATTCCGGTACAGCTTTGATATAACTACACATCAAAGCATGCTTGAACTGGAGGCTATAATGCTACAGTGACATCAAAACATGGAAGCAAAGTGGACACACAATCCACCAAACAAGGACGACATTCATCACGAGAGCACAGGGCTGCAGGGGCGTCTGCGCCGCGCAGCGACCGCCACAGAGCAGGGGGGGGCGCAGGGGGCAAGCGCAGTCGCCGGCCTTCTCGCGCAGTCAGGTTCCTCAGGGCTACCTCCCGCCACCGTACACTAGCACTGAACACACGAGATTTCAGCCAGGAACCGAGTCTAATGATTCCTTCACGGTCGTCGACGGGGCGGAACGGAGAGTTTCCAAGGGAACGAGAGAGGTATAAGACGTGATACGAACATCCAGGCGATCGCAAGTTTCGTTATCTCCGTTGACAGAAACAGCTGAATTTGCCTGCTTCGATTATTAGCCAACCTTCTCTCGCGGCTGCTATCACACGTATATGATTTTGAGACAACAGAAGAGGCGGAGAAGTTCAGTGAGCGGAAATGGTCGCTACGTCCTTGCACAGGGGCAGAACAATTTCACTTCTTCCCGACACGAGTTCAAAATCTCTTTCATCATTAGCACATTCAAACTCAGTCGTTCCTATCGGGTGAGTCAAGTTTAACAGCAGGCAGTATACAGTAACTATCGTACGCAGTCGATAAAAAATGTGATTCGTGTGATATTTCACGTGTCACGACGAGTAGAAATACTCTACTATGTCGAGATAAAACTTATAATTACAATACACGCGTCGTGCAGGTGACTCCTCGGTGAGTGGCGGAACATTTATACTGTTAAGGTGGTTTGTCAGAGAGTCTGAGTGGTTTGATCATCATTCAGCGACGTCTGATTCTAATTGTGAAGTAATTACTCCACGAATCTCACATATATACTTCATAATATTTTGTAAAGCATTTAAATCTTTATCCTTACAGTTTATCTTCATAAAAAAACTCTAAACGAGAGTAAACCATCTTGTAAGCATGCTACAAGATTAAATCCATTTTACACGACAATTCGTGTTACTCCAAGAGTACTCAGCAAGTACAGAAACGAATTTCATAATAAAATATATATTTCATGATTTAAAATCTTTTGCCCACATATTAGTGAGATCGATCATGAGATAAAAAATACAGGAACGTTCAATACTGTACACATTAAACACTGAATCTCTCGACATTTTTGCATAATCTTCACAGGACAAGCAGGGACAGGGAACTGGAAAGTCGGGACAGTCAGTTTAAAATTAGAAGATTTTGTATCCGGAGAGCATTACCCTACACTGCGAATCCCTAAGACGTACGTCGTATAAACACTAAAAACACAAAAAAAGACTAAACTTACATCAAGTAAGGCGCTCAGACTTGCAATACATACGAATGTATTAAGATGTATTACATTTTGTTCACAAAAGTTATTAGATCAAACTAAATTGTGTACAAATACGAGGATGACGCTAGACTGACCGATGACACAATATTTCTGATCTACATACACGAGTAAATTTAAAAAAAATCATGAAACATATTATGGAGAAAAGCGTATATTTTTTTCGTGTGGCACTCTCGATTAGTAGCATATAATAATGAGATTCCGTGAATTTGTACAAGTCAACATTTCAATATTTCTCAATAAACTGAAAGCGTAAATCCTTCTTCTAGAAAGTCAAGAATCAACCGCACGCAGAGCACTACAATGAAAACTCGGAGTTGGATACCACCCCAAGCCCTTTGAGCATAACATCACACAGATGATTCTATCAAATCTGGGTGCACATTCCTTCCAGCTCCCTGCTTCTATCAAAATAAAAAAGGGCGCTGAATTACAGAAAGCGAAACGATAAGTAATAAATTCTCTAAGCTCGATGAAATTGCTCTCGTTAGTACAAAGAGCGCAGACCCGCCTCAAAAATGAAGAAAGTCCGACCCCTCGCAGAGTTTACATTCCCGCTTTGAAGTGCAAAGGCTACACAGCTAATAAAATAATTTTCTGTGGTTCTTGCTATCAGATACCCCCGAAAAGTAAGTACCAGAAAAGCGTCGTCGTGCGCAAAAGGTTTAAGCCAAAGGGAACTGAAGAAATAAAACTGAAAACGTCAGGAGAGAAAAGAAACTGGGAGTTGAGGGGGTTTCGATTTTTTATCGACATTTTAACGGAATTAGCCAATTACAGCTCACGCTGGTACAAAATTATTCTACCGCAGGCTACTTGATTTAAATGACAGGTTAAAACTTGTATTACCATAAAAATAAATTTATGCGAAAAGTCCGAAATATGGTATAAGATAAGACAAGTAGGGGAATAAACACGACGGAGGTTAGTGAGATTTAAAATTAATTCAAGAAAACAGAAATAAGCCGAATTATACAGCACAGAAGAAACTTTTTGAATCTTATGATTAACGAAATAAGCTAATAAACTTTGAGGTAAGGCTAGAGTGAAATATTAACCTCAATAAGGCAAGGCATTCACTTCGTAGAGCTGCCGATAACCCAACTTTTCATAACACAATACTTTAAAAGGTTTAACTAGGAAGTAAAAGCAACAAGATCTGTCACGAACATCACCAGCATCATCAAAACAATGAAAGAAAACGCTTCGGAAACAAAATGAAGGAATGAAATGAAGGAGAATCGAACTTCGCGCGTAGAAAGGGGAGGGGAGACGTACAAAACAAATCTTTTCCGTGAACGTAGCGGCAGGCCGCCGAAAAAAGACTCGCTCTCAGATGCGGTTGCGGGCAACCAGGCCTCCCAGCGGTAAGAGCAGTGGGATGATAGAGAGGACCAGGATGGAGAGCGGATCAGTCAGATTGGTAGAGAGTGGAGAAAGGAGTGAGCAGGGGCGAGAACAGAGCGGGGAAGGAGAGGGAAGTGAGAAAACGAGCGAGGTGAGATCGTGGTGACAGAGAACAGGCGACAGCAGCAACGTGCGAAGTAGGGGAGGGACGAGCGGGGCGGGGTTGGGGCGGTGCGGGGACGAAGCGAGGACAAAGAGGGCGGGGCGGTAACCGGACTGTCAGAGCGCGGCGCGCGCGCGCCCCGGCTCCCGCGGCCGTAGCTCTGGCAAGAATTCTCTTCAACTTCCGAAGAAGCCGGCAACTTTATCTATAAAGTGCCGCACGACTTGAGGCGCGAGGGGGAGAAAAAAGGGCGGCCTCTATTCCGCGCCCGTCGCCAGCGCCAAACGAAACGCCCCCCGACCGATCATTTTTTTCGCCCGCTTTTTTTGCACCGCTTTTTATTTTGAGACTTAACAAGCTTCGGGCACGCCCCACCGAAGTGAAAATCTTGGCCCGTTGCGAGGTATGTGGAGGGAACTTTTGCTGCGTGAGAGACTTTACGTGCAACTGAAATATAACTAGATTGCAAAGAAAGAATCCGATGTTCACAAAGTTTCTCGCTTCAGTTATTTGTCGAATAGGCACATGCAGAAAAGCCAACATTTGATGATAAAAATTGACATTAGGAAAGTATTAGCTTGTTACTCATTTGAAAGTAATCGTGGAAAAGATCTGTTGAAACAATTGAATTAATTCTGAATAGTTTTTCACGAACGAATGATACAAAAGTTTAAGTTATCATTGACAAAAACTTAAAATTCAAAGTGTACTTCATGGTAATGCTCATAAAAAGAAAATATGTGTCAAATCTTTTAAAACATCGTATCGTTAAAACAAGCATAAAGGGATTCCAGACACTCACAGTATTATTCGATTACCGCACTATCACTAAAAACGTAAAACAGTACGCACAAGATCACGAGCAATAATCCGCCGGTTCTCGCTTTCAAAAATACATTGAAATTGAATTAATTATTGTAATTTCGCTTTCAGTATCTTCATTCTGAGCAGCTGAATCTGTCGTACCTAGCAATTTTATACTGCTTTAATGTACACGACTTTCTACCCCGCACCGAATCTCAGCGCGGCTCGAAATATTCACGGGAGGCCGGGTCAACGTTCAAAAAGCGGCGCCGCGCGATTAGAGGAAAGAAATTTCTCGAGGCACGTAGCAGGAAGAGCATGCAAATCGATGGCCCCCGTCGCGGGGGCCGAAGAACGCCGGATCGCCGGGCGGCGTGGAGCGGCGGGGCGCGGCGCGACCACGCCCTGAGGTTACGCGAGGGCATTCACCAGCGCACCGAGATGAACGGCCGAGGCGTCACCCGACACCCAAGCCTCCGCCGGCGGATCATTGTTCGCGATTCTGCCGATGAGGGGAGAAATTCCGATCGTTCACCCATTTCCGCAGGGAGACCCAGGCGTTTGGCAGCCCACGTGAAAGCTCTTACATCTCATGATATACAATACTTAAGCTGTGAGCAAGGGCACGACGTGTAGGCTGAACAGTCGCCGTTCAGCCCGACCGTTGAAATCATATATGTGGAGTAGTTTGACTGTGAGGTCCAGAATCAAGCAACTTCAGAAATAAGAAGAAAACTCGATTGGGTACGGGTTCCCTCAATACCCCCCCCCGCCCCATTTCATTATCACTGCTATTATTACACTTCAGAATTTTAGTCTAATGCCATCTTTCTCTTCTGACAAACTCACGAAATTAATTTTAAAGACACCTCATGATATAACGATACGAAAAAACTACAATGCTTAAAACTGTATATTTCACAGAGTGTACAATCTAGTGAAAAATAATATATATTTTACACTGCATTATGAATTGGCTAATCGTCTTGGAAAAGACTAAAACGTCTCGTCAGTATGGTTTAAACAGCTGAGAATACACTCAAAATCGTTCAGGGAAAGAAATTCAAACTGCTTTAAGAGCCTGCTTTAGGCATTTAAATATTTAAATATCAAATAATAATAATAATAATAATAATAATAATAATAATAATAATAATAATAATAATAATAATATTTTATATATCGAATGTAAAATAGAGAAGTTTACTCTCACGCGTCATTACCGATTTAGGTGGCTGTTACACAGTTTCAAGGATGCGAGAACGTATGTGTAAAAGATAAAATTCAACCTGCAATTCAGTACAGTCAAGGCTTTTAGTCTATAAAGAAATCCAAATTCGAATAGAGTGAATATATTGTATTTATATATTAAAACAGATTACAATCAATGTATTAAATTCTCGATATTTATCATATTTTGAACCCAAATTTATACAAAAATAATATAAATATCAACAGTAAAATAAAGTGAGAGCTTTTTATGCTGCTTTGAAGGATATTTTATTCATTATATGCAATGATAAATGGAAGCATCTATTCACTAACAAGTGCGATGCAACCCGTAGTACTCTCTCGTACCGCAGGTTGCAGAGCACACTAACCTGGTCGCTGTGGCTGAGGTAGCACTTATTTATTTCAGAAGTGCAAATTTAAATTTGGCAATGTAAATTTCGGCGCATATCTCACTATATACAGAAAATACAATACTAATAAAAATCCCCAATTCGTAATGAACTTCACTGTAATGCATAAAACCTATTTTTTATACAACCCCGGAATTACCCACGGATACTGAGAAGATGACAGTTAAATTGTAGAAGAAATTTTGGAAATTTCAAACAGCTGAAAACTTTTTTTCTTTTAGAATAAGCTAATGTTCTTATATCTCAGTAGAATGGATACGAATGCGTACACGAGGCATTTTTACGATTTTTACCAAGTGGTACGATTGGTAAACGATTTGTACCATGCGTAAGTGATGGCAATTTTATGGTTTGATTTACTGTTTGGGAGACAATCTCCGGCGACAAACAAATAAAAAAGGATAAAAACTCGTCTTAATGCACACTTCACCATAATCCCCACACCCAACAATTTTATGGGAATATTTAATTTAAAAACGTATATTCGCATAGCTCGTAATAGAAGAGATTGGTTGGTACATTTTCACAATTTTTCAAATGTTAGGAGAAAGTCAGTAGGAATACAGCGGCTTGTGCAAACGTCCGAGTGTGAGAGGCAGTAGGGCGGGCGTGGAGGGGCGGGGCTGTGTGCAGGGATGCCTTCCGATCGCTAATGGATTATTCAAACGGCAGGCGGGTGGACGGGCAGGCGCGAGGGACGAGGGGCGAGGCGCGCGTCCGAGGAGGAATGTGTAACTCATCGCGATAACCGAAATCGATATGCGACTCGTTTGGGCGGACGAGCAACAGCCTCCTCCACGCCTCCGCCGGCGCGGGCTGCGTCTGCCTCTGCCTCGGTTGCCGCCAAACAAAAGGCTCGCGCGACCGCCCGACATCACAGGAGGCCACAGAAATACCAACGCCCACTAACAATAGATCCGACGCTCGAAAAAAAAGTCTTCTAAAAGTACGCAAAGTGGGAACTCTTTTAATGAAGTGTTCGCGAAGAAGTTTGAAATTAAACGAAATTTGGACAATGTACTTTTTATAATTAATTGACGAAAGAGTTAAATTTAGAACATCCAGTACAAGAAAAAAGTATTAAATACAATTGCCCCAACCTTTTTAATATATACAAATGTATTTTATGCAAACAATAATATAACAAAACTAGTTCTCCGGAAGATATAGTAAAATAATGAGATTAGCAAACTATATCATTAATGGCAATTATGACTACGATTTAATTTTCATGAAAATTATTAAATAGTTGCATTTTCATAATTATTTTCATTTTTCGTATTAATCCATAATAATGTACAAATGAAATGGAAAAATAGGACACATATTTTCGTCAGAGAAAATTACAAGCATGTAACCAATGTAAAAATCAGTAAGTTATGTTCTAAAATGATATTATCACGCACATTAAAATGAGGCAAAAGAGGAGAAGGGCATTCGTGATAAATTAATTTGCAATTCGTTGAGGGCCACAATTAAAATAACCTTTCCTTCAATAACCAATTTGAAAAGCTAAACCCGCAACGAGCTCGTTGAAAATCGCAAAATGCCTCGATCAATGGACCGACTGGCAACGCCTGAGCCGCCTCGTCAAGCGCTTTCCTTTGAATTTTCCTCGCGGGTGCCCCCTTTCAGGGACGCCACCGAGCCGCCGTACCAAGAAGGGGCGGGGCACCTCCACCACCCTCTCCCATCCCCGTCGCACCCTCGTCCTCGAGCCGGCTCTTACATCCTCCTCGAGCGTCCCGAGGGAACCCCACTCCCTTCTCGCCCGCTCATCCCGCCTCCGCTGCCGCCGCGCGCCGCCAGCGCGGGTGCTCAGAAACAGATTCAGTGTAGCGCTGCTGTGATTGCGCCATCGCGATTGCTTCTGCTTTGTCCTGGCGGAATATCAGCCATCAATCACCCTATTTGCCTTCCTGCCAGGGAGCGCGTTACTCGCGCCATTCGTGCATGATTTATGCTTCGGCAGGGACGATAACCAGAGCGCGCCAGCCAGCCCGCCCGCCTACCCCGCCAACAGCCCAGCCCCAGCCCCAGCCCCGGCCTCGCTCTCTACCCCCTCCCACGACGGCGCGCCCGCCTCCGCACAGTGCCCGATATGGAAGTGTATTTGAATAAACCCACACTCCCACTTCAACATGCATTCGTTCTCTGACTGATGAAAATGTACTTATGATTAAACTCGACAAGGTCGCTAGAAAGATATAGGCGGCTGAGTGCGCCCCGCACTATCAAGTTATACAAAATATCTAGTGATTCTAGGAAAGGAATGTGGAATACACATTACGCTCCTTCCGTTTTGATGAATCTGACTATACAATATATAGCATATGCATACATATGTGTTTTGTCAGAGTTTATAATAAAAAAAGGCAAATAAATTGAGAAAAAGCTACTTAAAGAAATGCTACTCAATTATTTAACAAACAAAAATATTCAAAACTGTATAGAATATATGAAATACTTATTTGACCCTTTGTTTCACAAAGTTCCCTTTCACATATTACAATCTATTTATTACAATTTTTCAGAATATTCTTCTAAAGCCGGCTTTAGTAAGAGCGCATCTCCGTGCCACGTAAAAAGTAACAAGTGGCCATCCGAGAAATGCCCCACTCGTCCGTAAATTTCGTTCCGAAGCGCAGAAAGCTGCAGCCACGACGCGCCCGGCGGCGGCGTCCAGAGCGCCTTTGGGCCAGTGCGCACCGGGGCATTCGCCACACGCCACCCGCCGCCGCCGCCCCTCCCGCGCCGCGCGCGCTTTCTCATAACTTGTCGCGTACAGCGCGATTATTACCTCTGGCCGCGCGCGCCGCGCCTCCCGCCCGGCCCCCGCCTCCGCCACACCCCGCACCAGCGGCTATCGCACTCGCTGGCTGGATCCGCCCGCCCGCCTGCATATCCCCGCCGCCATCACCTCCGAAAATTAACTGGCGCAAACATTCTTTTTATTCCGCGGTCGGATTGGTCGCTCGCTCCGCCTCTGCGCGCGCGCCGCAACAAACGCGCGGCTGCCAGCGCGCCCGCCTGCCCCCACCTCGCCACGTCACGCTCTCCACGTGGCGCGGTGGAGTGTTGTCAGGGAAGAGAAAGAATAAAGAAGTCTCCGACATACACAAGGGTGGAGAGAACAAAAATGCAAGGTGATGAACAAACCGGCGAGAGATAAAATAGAAAGTGCAGAAGATTAGTGCAAAATACAGAGAATGAACAAAGAGTTAAACAGGGAGAAATTACAAAGATGAAATAAGACAGAGCGCAAAGACATAGAGGTATAAAAAGATAGTGTGTCTGTTGTGTGTGTGTGTGTGTGTGTGTGTGTGTGTGTGTGTGTGTGTGCGTGCGTGAGAGAGAGCAAGAAGAAACAAAGAGAGAAGAAAGAAACAAAGAG
>BOPP01000072.1:5391592-5440471 GCA_017312745.1 Gryllus bimaculatus | reverse complement strand
TACCCCTGACTCGCCCCGCGCCGCCCGCCCACCCATGCACGAAATTTAAAGTGGAGGTAATTTGTCCCTGGCGACACTTGCAGTTTCTTGCGCCGCGGATAATAGGCGACGCTGGTCGCAGGTCGCCAGTTCACGCTGGCCTACTCATTCACTGATCGCCTATCCCTTTAGCCGACACGCCGAATCGCACCTAAGATTAACACGCAAGTCCCAAAACTAAACGATAATTGCAAACTGCAGTATCCGTTGGTTATTACACACCCAAGAGTTCACATCCTGGATGATCCAAGTTTACTTCCATTTTAAATAAAAGGAGTTTTTTTATATAAAGGAGTTTAATGGGAAATATAAATCAGGGGATTTGGTCGAAGAGAATTGAAACATTAAAACAAGTGAATAGAATTCTACTGTGATTCAATTAAGCGATCAGGGCCTCTACAGTCACCTAAAACAGACCACACAACTCAATTACACTAGAATCACAGTAATTCACTCGCTATGATGCCTTAGCCTGAGTTGAACGTGGACATGATACACCATCGCACAGTAACCACTTCGTGTGGGGTTCTGTTTGAGTCTTGTCATTAAGTTTGTGAGAGGTTGTAACCAAGAGTATATCTTGTAGTAAGGTCATTACAGTTTGTGATTCTTATGTAAAAAATACTATAATGTTGTAATTGCGATTTCTATATTTTTGTTGTTTCTACATTTTACTGATTTACTACCCTCCTTTAGGATGGAATAAAAATATTCCGAGACGTAGGCAAACTACGTCATTTTCAGCCTACTATCGTCTATTTCAATTCACTCCGACCAAATTCCACGATCTACATCTCCCATTTCTACTTCATGGTTGTGAATCTATAATGGTTAAAGGAGTTTAAATAAAGAATGAGAAATGAGGAAATAATAGTAAAATTATAAGTTTATATTAATAGAATATAGATATAATTAATATTTTTCACCATCAATAATATAAAAGTTAGGAAGTTAAAAGAACGTGTTAACTTAAAAAATGACACCATCTTTGCCACGAATCATAGGTTGTAATTCCAAAATCCATATGACAGCTTAAGAACCATAACACTGCACCTAACGACCATGTAACTGCATCTAAATTTGCGTTCGCTTTTAAAACTATCACACCAAAAACTGCCCATATTGAGAAAGTATGCGAACGACGTTCTAAGAAGAAACTATCAATGAATTTAACAAAAGTACAAAAAGTATAAATGTTTCTTTAACTGAAAAAAAATCTTCGATTTGCTTAATGGCTAATGAAATAATTCATTTGCGGCAATAAGTAATCATAAGAAACGCAGAGCCTGTAAAACACTAATTCCAGGTAGTAATGCACGTATATAAGAAATGAAAGCCCGGTCGAGCTTTGCACTATAGGGCTCTCGAAGGTGCACGAATGAATATACGCACTTACGGACGGAGAACGTATGCGAACATACGAGTACATACATATTTTGACGGAACTAATGGGTGTAATTAAAGTGTTATAAAGTGGCTGGTTTCTGGCATGTTTCTATGTTATTCATATATATATATATATATATATATATATATATATATATAGATATATTATTTCTTGTTTTTTGAAATCTATGTACCTACATTTTATATTAATATTTGTGTATTTGCAGGTAAAATTCAGACTTGTACGCTCATTTAATGAAATAAAACTATTTACATTATTGTTATCATCATTACGGTCCGCATTAAGCAAAATGTGTTTAACGTTGAAAAAGTAATATTATAATAAAAATAAGAAACAAAACGTGTAATATAAACATTACTGCGGCTCCCAATAAAATGAAATTGATAAAAAGAAAAATTTCTACACTTCAACACTTTAAAGATGTTAGCGCGTTATCGTGACTAGAAGCAATGTTGTTTACTATTTTAATCAGAACAAAATTCAAAAACACTTCCTCTCGCGGTCGTGTAACTCGTGATCTTCTCTTTCCAAATTTTAATGTGACAAGGTTTTGAAATAAAAAATGATAATGACTTAGAATGTAGCAGTTAATTCCACGTCAAACAGATACATTTAACGCATTTGCAGATATTATTGTAATTTCACTTACAATAATGTGACACAAGATGTGCTTTATGAGATATAAATATAAATTCATTAAAGAAGTATCCAAAATTGTTCAATAACCACACGTCGTTTGGTTGACATAATAGTTACGCATTTTTAAAGTCTTGTACTCACGTTGAGGTCAGGAACAAATTACGTTAGTATCGTAGTTACGTAGTAGCTTACCTGAAACAAAAAAGGACTTGAGTTAATACGTACATCTATGTTCTCAAATTAAAGGAGTAAATACGAACATTGACGTTTACCAAAGTCGCTTACAAATCGTATTTCACAGTGTTACACAAAATGTACAAGTCACAAGAACAAAATTCACTTTAAAAAAAAGCATTCAGAATACTAAAAAATGCAAAGATATTCATGAAAAGATGAATCTATTTAAACAAGAGTATTTTTATGAGTGCAAGGAGATTGTTCATAAAATTGTTTCATAAACTTGCACAGAGGTGTCAGATAAATTCATTTCTTTTCAGAAATTTTTCTTAAGGGCAATTACCGTAAAAATCATAAACAATTGATAATTTCTTACGTCTTAAATGAAAAGTACGA
The DNA here is from genome assembly GCA_017312745.1 of Gryllus bimaculatus. Lineage (NCBI taxonomy): Eukaryota > Metazoa > Arthropoda > Insecta > Orthoptera > Gryllidae > Gryllus > Gryllus bimaculatus. The sequence goes on along the minus strand of BOPP01000072.1, from coordinate 5,437,812 downwards.
CACTATATTTTCGAGATACAAAAAATATTGCGCAGTGATCACAGTTAGGTCATACGACTAAATATACTGACAGATAAGTCCTGTACCCATTCTGTATATTCGCTTTGTGTCGGAAGTAAAATCATACGACGTAAAAGATGAAAAACAACAAAATGCAGAATTAATTTTTTCACAAAAATTTAGTCTGCATGCATTTTATATATTTTCCTGCACGAGAAGGTAAGAAAATTTTCTTTCTACACGTTTCGAAAAGCATTGAGCAGAGTTAATTACAATACTGTATTTCCAACCAACGTAATTAAATGTCATCTAGAATTAAAAATAGCGTTATTGCTGTTTAAATGAGTCAGATAAAAAACAATTTATACTGGTTGATTTCCACTTAATAAGGTTGTCAACATGTCGGCCAACAATCTACAAGAAGTCCGCGAGGAGGGACTGTCTGAGAAATAATAATTAAAAAATGGAATTAAGAGCAATAGCTGAGGGGGGAATCGTCACATTCCCGCGATCAAACACCGGAAACAGCGTGGGAGTGATCGGCACGTCAGCGCCCAACGAGGCCACAAAACCTCGTCAATTGTCACGCCCTTCTTCACACCGGAACGTGTGCATAGGGAGGATGCGGTATAAAAATCACAGGCGCCCGTCGCGTGTTGAAGGGCGCTTCTTTTTCAAGAAACCCGTCCGTATATAAACACGCCAGGTATGTGCACACAGCACGTTGACCGACCAGAGATTCAAGATAGGAGTCAACCATGTCTCGCACCACAATGAGGCTTGCCTTTGCCGTAAGTAAACGTTTTTGTACACTTAAGACTGTCGTTGAGTCTACCTGGTTTCGACCAGCCAGATGTTAGTTCGAATGCGAATCTCTTCTACCAGTATGGGAATGAATATTTACACGTGTTAAAAAAGCTCACATTAGCAACTATGGAGTAAATTATGGAATATTTTATGTTAAACACACGTGGAATGTACCGTAGCAATGAGTTACTTTAAACTTTCTCGCCACCACTTATGCGGTAGACAGACGTTTTGTAAAGCCGCGCGAAAAAATGTGAGTTTCGGCAGAAAAATTCTTATTACAGGGCCCTGGTACGAAAAGGGGAAAAATCCAGTGACTAATTTTTAAAACAGCTCTAACACGAGGTGTACCCAGAATCCATGTATTGTGCGTCCTCAAAACCGAAAAATCCAATGACGGCTAAACATCTGCCTGTCCGTCAGTCTGTGAACAACGCAAGCGGCAAGACAGTTCAACCGATTTTCTCCAACATTCAGAGTCCTTAATGAATTTGGCTTATGTCGTGGCCCCTTGAATTTGAAACTAATATTTCAATTTTGGAAGACACTTAACATGTAGCCCCTGGATCACTCCCAAAACTTTCAAAAAAACAAAATTCTCCATCGCTCTTTATTATATTTTGGATAATGTTAAGGATGTTTAAGAGAATTGTTCAGGTCTCATTTTCGTTAAAAATTCTGATTTTTCGAAAATGGCCAAATTTCATTTTTTCGGCGTCTTTCTAAACTATAATTACGAAGATATAGATTTTTTCCTGAACAAAATCAATTTCTTACAAACAGACTTTGAAATTAGGTCTTATACAATTTTTCGAAAGTTTGAGTAAATTTCACATAATTTTGCCTGAAAGTACGGGCGAGAAAATGCTGTTTCAAGACTACTAGTTTAAAATTTAATAAAGCCATGTGGGTGTAATAAAGCAAACTTGAAAATTTCATTGTGTTTTCAATAAGCCAACTAAAAAGAGTCATTATAATTAGTTTAATCTCTGTCATCTTTAAGAGAGTTTGCTGTTACATTCTACTGGCCTCTGAACTTCAATTCTCTTGGCTAAGGGTAGCTTAGTGCCTGCTGCAGTCTGTGCAACTGGAACGTCTTACAGTTCGTGACCCGACGCTGGCGTATTTTCATCACTAGCTACATAGCTGGGTCGAATTCAGCCGTTGTCTGGGGGAGAATTCTCGCGGCCCGCTGCTCCGATCGGTGGTTCTCCGTGGTTTCTCTAATCTATACCTGGCGAATGCCGGAGCAGGACGCACAAACGGTCCACAGACAGCGCGCCAACTTTCATACCTCTTCTTTGTCCTACATTCTCCCCTTACTCTGAGACACACGCACACTCCAACTCACACTATTCTTGGCAGGGTTCACATTAGGTTCCTCAACATCGTATTGTGGGGTGGGTAGTGGACGTAACCAGAAAGGACATCCGACAAGAAGTCGCGTACTAAACAAGTTTAGCAAATGAAAATACTTATTTTAAGCAATGTAAAACGTCACCGACGTACTAAGCTCATTATAGCTAATCCGTTTAATGTGCTTTCTCTTCCCAGTTGACACTCTTCGTGCTGCTGTACGTTGCGTGCGAAGCCCACCCGAAGGGCAAGCCGGCAGGCGCGGGCAAGCCCGCAGGCGCAGGCAAGCCCGAGGGCGCAGGCAAGCCGGAGGGCGCAGGCAAGCCGGAGGGCGCGGGTAAGCCGGAAAGGAGAAGGCGCAGCGCTGAGGAGGAGGGCAAGCCCGAGGACGCGGGCAAGCCGGACAACGTCAGCATGCCGGAGGGCACGGGCAAGCCGGAAGACGCGGGCAAGCCGGAAGATGCGGGCAAACCGGAAGAGAAAGAGAAGCGCAGCGCTGACTACGAGCCGTCACCGTTGGCGCCCAACGAGAACAAGCCGGAGAACGCGGGCAAGTCCGACGGCAAAGGCAAGGCCTTGGACGAGATGCTGGTGAACGGCTTCGAGCCACAGGAGCTGTTCGCCGCCGACGCCTTCGACGCAGAAACCCGCCGGCGCCGCAGCCCCGAGGAAGAGGACACGGAAGCGGCAGAGGAAGAAGAGGGCGACAAGAAGGGCAAGGGCAAAGGGAAGGGGAAGGGAAAAGGGAAGGGGAAGGGCAAGGGGAAAAACAAAGACGAAGAGTAAGAAGTTCAGCTCTCTCTATGAGGTTATACCATGCTCACGCTTTCATACTCTGTACAAAGCGATTTGATCATCAATGTTCTATTGCAACCTCTAATTAATAAATTAGCCTATAATTTATGGAAAACTGAAGGTCTATTTATTGAATCCACTAACGTTCTTATTAAAATAATTTCCTATCAATATTCCTAAACTTTCAAATTTTTCGTTTCGAATTATTTGCCAACTACCAAATTAGGATTTATTAAAATTTTGTTACTTTTTATGTCGCCAAAAAATACGTAAAATTTAATGTCACGTTTCAGGAGAAACGTAATAAAAGTTAAGTATCCAGATGTAGGCCAAGGGACCATCTACGAATTTGAGAAGTGGAGTAAGATATCAAGATCATTGAACGACAAGTTGTTACACGTTTTTTCAGACATATAGAAGCATAGAACACAAACGATAACTAAAGCAAAAGTATATTTTTTGAATTATAAATCATATTATAAAATACACATTATTTTCGGTTTTCGCATTCAGAACAGCCTTTAATTGCATTAAAACCACCAAGCAACAGGACATATTTAATTATGCGATTTGAGGTGGTGAATCAATTTTAATTTTGTAATTACAGCTAAGCAATGTTTTGAAGCATTCCTTATATAGTGTAGGTAGAATTTTTGTATTGGACATTTGATACTGAAACCTGACAAAAAAGATTTCTTTGTCCTGTGCTTTTTATAGATACTGGTATTGCATGGAAATAAGTGACCACCGTTGAGAAAGTAAGTTCTCACAAAAGCCATTGATTCCCAAATTATCAGACATGATAATCCTAGAATTCCTATCTCTACAATAAATGGCTTGCAGAAAGCACAAGGATGGGTTTTATTTCTCAGTCGCAGAATTGTTTCTCTAATGTCAAAGAATGGATGTTTCGACATGTTGCACTAGAATATTATGCCACATTTCACGTAAGCATATAATTCACAAAATATATATTTTGTGAATATGCACCGAGTGCTGAAATTCTAAATGCGCAACATCATAAACTTAATGAAGTATTCAATTCGTTCATGTATACACCATTTTTAGGTTTAACAACATTGAGACTCAAAAAGTATTTTATCTTAACTAGAATTAATTGCAAATCGTTCATAGTCAATGCCACGTGCAACTGTAACGTAAACCCCAAATTGAATTCAATCTATTTTTTGCTGTGTGTATACAGCTTCTTTGGTTATAAAACAAATTTAAATATCCCTAATCCTGAATCGGAATCCCTAATTCCGAAACATCGATTGCCGACAAAAAGCCGGCTATCTGTCCGTCCGTTTGTGGTCAATGCTAGGGCCTAAAGTGTTCAACCTATTTTCTCCAAAATTGATATATCCCAATCGATTCGGCTGATGTCGCGGCCACTGGAATTTGAGATTGATATTTTAATTTTCGGGGGTATATTACATGAAGTCCCTCGGACATTTTTAATTCTTTTTTTTAAAAAGCACCTTTTTTTATAAATTCAGTTGTAGAATAGAGAAATGAACGCCGAAGAGAATGATGCGGGTGTGAATTTTGTTGAAATATCTGATTTTCGAAAATTGCAAAATTTCAAATATTTTTGACGTATTCCTACAAACATAATGTTGAAGATCGAGATTTAATTTTTTTCCTTTATGAAATCTGCTTCTTAAAGACAAATCTTGAAATAAGGTTACTTACAATTTTTCAAAAATGAGTAGTTTTCGTGTAGTTTTGCGGGAAATTTAGACAATTTTAAAAAACAATTATTGTCTACAAAAACTTCACCTATTTTTTTCTTTAAATTGTCTCCACATAAGTAATAATGGGACGGTAAAAATATGATGCTAGTCCCATTTTCGGCTCTCTTACCCTTTTTTCGAAAATCGCAAAAAGTTCACATTTCAAAACTACAAAATTGAAGGCAGAGACTTTTGCATCAAAGTTTGATGTACAAAGTCATATCTTAAAAGAGGTCATGTACATTCAAAAAAATTAAATCGCGTAAATGCGCTTGAAAATTACCCAATTTCTTAAAAACATATTTTCTCAAAAATCGTTGGGATGCTTAAAAGAATGGCCGAAGTCTCATTTTCGTTGAACTCTCCACATTCTCGAAAATAGCAAAAACTACAAATTGAAGATGGAGACATGCAATAATATAAATATATATATTGAAATCTGTTCTAAAAACTCAGCTTATTAAAAATGACAAGACAAAAATGACAAAGTTAGTACATTTCGTTAATTTCGTCCTAAAATTCATCAAATATATTCAGGTGTCCCACCAACATGAGACAATTCATCGGAGAGAAGGAAGAAGGTGGATTAAAACAATATGAAAAATTATTTAATTTTAACCATTTACAAATCATAATCCCAATATCAATATTTTCAGTCTATTCTACAATTTGAATTCTCAATGTATTGATGTATTTTCTTTCAATCAACACAGAAATTTTGATTAGAATTAGGGGTTTTTTCCTTAAAAATACGATTTAAATGTAATATGAACGAAAAATCAAAAAAAATTGAGTACCATAAAGTTGAACGAATTTTAATTTAACTTTAATTTGATATTACCACAATACGTTGCCTTGCGCAACAATGCAGCAATGGATTTTTGAAAAGTTCATTGTTGAACGGCAGCATGGTAGGAAACAAGTGGGTTTTATTTACTTAATAATAGTGTTTCATGTTCTCTATGAAAAAAATTGCCATTTCAAGATTAAAAATTTACTCAAGTAATGACAAATGTACATACAGATATGAATAAGGTAATGATATCGTCGTTTCGAATGCATATTTAACGAGATATATTGGATGGTCGCTAGTTGCGATGTTCAATTTATATGTGAAATTATCTTTGCTTGTATCTACGATGTGATGGAAATAATGCGACCAGGTACACGTAATTTAAGAAATAAAGTAATGTTGTAGCACCACTTGGTATTTTCAAAATTCATAGTTAAGAGTCTGAAAACGCTTTGTTATTTCCCCAAAAAAAATTTCATTTATATATAAAAAGTCTTTAATACTTTTTTAAAAAATTGACAAAAATGGCCACACATTTTGCATTTCATTCTGTTTCTATTATCTTTTAAGAAAAGCAGCTTAACCTGAGTTGTTTAAAACAAGACTTAAGATGATCAACATAATACGAATATCATTAATATGCACATTTTGCCACTGAGGCAGAATATAAACATTTTTTTCTACTTAACTCCCTCTGCTTCATATTTATAATATATCAATGCCGTATTTAACTATCAAATTGAGTTGTTTATTATACCTAGGCACTGCAGACTATTCTTGTTTGGATGAACCAGTTCATTCTTGTATGCTATTAACATAAATATTTATTATTCGGTTCATTTCTCGGATTTTGCCTTCATTTAGTTTTAAATATTTTATCACACCAAATGTATTTCGTCATCCTTCCGTTCTAATATGGCGTAAAACCTTTCCTTCATTTACATCAGGTTCATTGCACAAATACTAACGACTTCCATAAAAATATACAAAGGATACAGCGCACATACACATTCAGAATCTTTTTTTGTTCAATGTGGCATTTGTTGAAGCTCCCCGGCCAAACGGACTGTGAAGATTTCGTAACAGTTTCCTGTGAAATGCATCGTTTTTTATTTATCACTTGGCCATATATATACATTTTTGTTCTCTCCTCCTGTTAGTAGTATTGCAGTGGTCATATTTACACTTGTGGAATCTAGTGAAATCCTCACAAAATGGCTTGGTCTACCAAGGCAGTAGGCATTACGGTAAGAAATCTAAATTACATAAATATGTGCGTACATCGTCGCGTATTACGATAAACAATATCTCTCTCATATTTTTTTACATACAATAATTGTCACCATCCTGTCACTTTTATGAAATATCATAAACGACAGTATATCAGGTCTGTGAAACTGTTGAAAGAATAGCTTGTCTCGATAACTTAGTGGTCAGAGCAACAAGGTATAAACTAGGAGACCCGGGTTCGAATGAGTCGGAGTGACCAATTCTTTGAACAAATCCAATCCTACAAGTTCACTTCGTATCAAACAGTTCCATGATATTGTTTACAATAACGATCCTAAATGAAGCCATCTCTAGGCACCGGAAGCTCTGAGCATACAATCTCTTTAATAAGTTAATGAATTGTGTATCAGTTTTGTCTGATCCTACTTTCAATTTTAAAGTGATGAAAATTCACTAAGTTATTAACAATAAATTCTCCCGAAATATATTGCACTCTCTCAGAATGACATATTTCTGTCTATTCAAGTGAGGCATTCATTTTACCGTAAGAATACTATATTTATATCGCTTTGAGAGTAATACCAAAATAAATATAATGAATAATTTATATAATAAATAGTTAATTAACTATATTGATTTATTAATTGATTAGATACTAATAACAATAAGTGTGTCAAATTAATCAGATAATGAACAACATAACTCAGATTCAAAATATCTTTTAACATCTTTACCTCAAGTTTATATTATTGATTAAAACTTCGCAAAGGCTCTAGCCGGATGAAATGGTAAAACGTGCCCCCGATTGAAATCGAAAATACAATTTTTCTAAAGATTGTGACCACAAAACACATTTTTATGGACGTTTTAGATTCCTCCCACCGCACATCTGTAATAACGAAAAATGTTTTCGTTTTTTTCATTGAATTGGCCGTATGAATTTCCATGGAAAATATGTAATGATTCTTTATACGAAATTTCATTAATTTTAAAATAAATAATTTTTAAATTATTATTTTTTCGGGAAATTCAAAATTTTAAAGGGATTTGAAAATTTTGGAATTTCTTTAAAGAAAGTTATTATTGCGCCGGGTACACGAGAAAATTCTCAAATGCTGCCCTAAAATCAGCTATCTTCTGGATTTTTTTCTGATTGGTGAGCCATGTTAAAAAAAATACAAATTTGTGTCTCATTTTGTGTACATTCAAGTATTTAACACTGTATAGAGGTACTAATTACAATATTATTTGTGTTCTAGTGACATTATTCGCAATATTAAAAGGCTAATATCAATAAATAATTTTGTTAATACTTTGACCGTTAGATACTCGTATAACCGCATCAGATAACGAACAATTTTTTGTAGTTATTTTTAATTACTTGAGAAGTTTGAAAAATTATCTATTTTAGAGAATTTACTATAATTTAAGTGTTCGTTGAGGATTCATATAAAATACCCCAAAAACAAAATATCCCTTTCAAATTCGCAGGGTGTTGGGGGGGACCGACCGAATAGTATAAATTTTGGAGAAAATTCTGTGAAAGGTTTAGAGGTTAGTGTCGCCCTTAGATAAACATATTTTACTGAAAACCAACAAAAACCAATTTTCTGGTATCAAGAACCCTGAAAACGTGGATTCTGTTTATAAAAGTATTAGAGGAAGTATTAAAATGAATATTTTCAAGTTTGTTATAATGTTTATTCTATTGTAAGTTTCTTATTCTTAATAAAGCAGACTGCGATTTTTAAATAACATGAAACAAATATTAGATCAAAAACTCAATCTGTTTTATTAAGGTGAATAAACTGGCAATAAAATATTAGAGGAAATAATTTACTACTAAATTGGTCCAGAATTATCCACATATTTGTTATCAGAGACACACGACACTATTTTTTCTGTTACAAAATAGTCACTTTTTTTTCTTCCAGCATTGCAATATTTTCTTTCTATTGCGAATGAGAAAGTAAAAAAGTATAAAATAAAATTTCAACTATAGAAAACTCGTTAAAAATTGTTTTCAAAATTTCTTTAACATGGTTTTAAATACTGTTTAAAAAATGTCCATTAAATCTGATAAAACTGTTTGATTCCCCAAAACATCAATTATGTACCATAAATATTCACTAAATCACATCAAAAAGCTAAACACAATAGCACTAAGCACAACACTGTCCATGACGTAAACGAAGAGATCAATTTACTTGCAGTGTGGGCTTTAAACGAAATCAGATAATAGACATAGACTGTTTTGTTTCAAGCAGTTTGATGAGGGCAGACTTTCACACGATAGCTGAAATATTACAAGTACATAAATCGCACTGTAATAATTATTAGTATATTACGTAAACGTTGCAAATAATATAAGGAGGTTTGTGACATGATCTACTTACCACTAGTTTGGATGAACTCTATGATTTATTTTGAATGTTATTATGATGATTCCAAACTTTAAATAATCTATATTAACCAGCGCACATCCAAGGTCATTAGTCTTCAGTCCCCCCAAAAGCCAATGATACATAAAAAAAATATACATTTAACTCATTTTCTATATCTACGAAAGTCATCTAAATTATCAATTATTTGCGTTATAAATATTAACAATTAAGCATACATTTTACATTATAGTTCGCTTAAGTGAAAAATTCTACAAACATCAGGACAGACATGATACCTTAGCCACACCAGCCCAGCGCTCCCCCGAGAAAAATTGTGTGTGTGATCATGGCATTAACGAATGTAGAAATAAGAAACTAAAAAATTTACTAAAAAAAACACAAAATTAAAATCAGCTATTAAGTCTCATCAAGATGAGGACTATTTGAAACTCAGGCTCCACTACGAGTAAAATCTTTTTGCAGAGATCTCTAGCAGAGACCGGAACTGTTTCGCATCAGCTGGGAGATTCTAATTTTTTTATACGCAACTCGTCGTTTTATCAAATTTAATTGCTTGTTAGTTAAGTTCAATGGTAACTACTTTATTAGGATACCTCATCTAAAGGTAACCTGATATAATGTTTTCAAGTTTCACCCTGAAGAGAACTTACGATAGACGAGCAAAGAACAGTTGTAAATTTAAGCAGCAAAGCAAGAAAAATAGGCCGGCCGGATAATCAAAGTCGACAAGTTTTCGTGTCTGAAGGGTCACGGGTCTGAATCCCGCCCGAAGCACGGATGTTTGTGTTGTACAACCAATGTTAACCAAGTTCCAAAAACTATGTAAATTGCAGTGATCGCTTTATGACCTCAGAAGTTAAAAAGTGACCTTCAATAAATAAATAAATATTTCAAAATAAATGAATGATAACTCTTTAGAAAAGTATACGTAATGGGTTCTTCAAATTATCCAACTACAAAATTTAATCAAAATCGATGGAGCCATTGTTTTTTAAAATGTCCCAGTGACTTCACGAAAGTACCCCCCAAAATTAAAATATCGGTTTGAAATTCCAGAAGCTGCGACATCACTCAGATCGATTGGGAAATATTAATTTCGGAAAAAGTGAGCAGAACGGTTTAGCCGCGAGCGTTGTTCACGGACAGACGGACGGACAGGCTGACGGACTGACGGACAGACGGACGGATAGACGGACGGACGGGCAGACGGACGGACGGACGGGCAGACGGACGGGCAGACGGACGGACGGACAGACACGGACGGACAGACGGACGGACAGACACGGACGGACAGACACGGACGGACAGACGGACGGACAGACGTTTTGCCGTCATTCTGTTTTTCAGTAAAGAGGACCCGCAACATGGATTCTGGCTAAAGTAAGTGATTGAGAATTTTTTTCTAAATTTAGCAACAGGATGTATCCATTTTTTCATTACCAAGGCTCTGAAATAAATAGTTCTGAAGAAAATTTGCCAGTTTTTGTTGGCGCAACATTTCATAACTTTCTCGCTACGAAGTAGCGAGACAGTACAAAATATTAACGCATTATTTTTTTTAAGTTATCACATTTATGCTAGTATAATTTCATTTGCATAACTACGCAGAAATTTCCTACGTTAACCAAACACGAAAATAAAGTGCTGAAGGTTTCAGCTAAAAAGGGAGACAAGCAAATTCATTCCTTTCGAATATTACAAACGATAATCAATGAACTACGAAAATATGACCTTCCAAATTGTAAAACACATTATTGTTGTTGCACTGTGCATACTAGCAGAAAGTTTGTGCCGAAAGGTTGGTACGTCGTAAAGGATACGCAACACAAACGCTTATGGAAAATATGAATACGATGGAGAACCACGAGTGCCAACGAAGCTGCGTGGCAACCAGCTTGGGTGTTTCCTTTCAATTATAGTATACATATAAAGTATTTTAAAAGAGCGCGTTTAAAAGTATCTAACGCCGTTTTCTTCCAATCGCCCTTCAAAGTGCCAGATCGCTCACAGTGACCTAATGTCAGGACACTTGTTTGTTATATCTGCAATGGAAAGTATTGCAAGAACGAAATTTCCAAATGCCGTAAAACAAACATCAGATTTTCTGAACTTTAACATTACGTAGCGGAACTACAATTATAAAGCGGAACTGATTCAGGAAAATATATTTAACACCATTTTCGTAAATAATCCCGATTAAGACCATAAAGAATTGTTTATAATGCCATAAAATTCTTGTAATAAGAATAAGTTTTATCATATCAGTTGTGAGCATAATGTTACTGTCCTTTCTTTACCATGTGTTCGTAGGTAGCCCTCGTGGTTCTGCTGTATGTTGCTTGTGAGGCACACCCAGAATATGAAGCCAGGGAGAGCGGAGTAGCAGGTAAAAAGAAGTTGAATAGAAAAAAGTATATTAGAAAGGTGTACCCGTTTTGGTGTGTAATTAAAGTCGCCATTTACGTCAAAACGCAAGTCTCTAGAGCAAAGCCACTAAGAAAAAATGGGATAATTTAATTGCAAACATAAATTATAAAACCTGTAGAGTAACAACGTTAATTTAAACAGTGGTTCAATTTTTAAACAAATAATACACGCAATGCGATTTCATAATTAAAAAAATGTATATACAGTTTGAAAGAACAGTTAAACATGCTAAACTTCCTATCAGTTATATTGCCTTGATACAACAGAAAGTGAAAATTTTATTGAGGTTCCTTCTTCAAGACCTATTCAAATCAAAATACGGGAGATCTAGAATATCCTTTGAAGCAGTCCAGAAAAACAACAAATCTAATTTTTGTCAGACTATTTCGTCTTTTACTTTAAAGACATAAAATTGTTTTGGGATTACTGTGTTACATCACACATCACACACACACACACACACACACACACACAATATAATATTTTAAACAATGGTCAGGTTTAAACAGAATTATTATATAATATGTACACACGTCACTATACGGAACGCACCTCGATAAAAACTTCTCAGTATGATATCATATGAGGGTATGTCGTTGGAATAAATCTAAATTATTGGGAATAAAAGAAAGTTGAGATGGACATTACAAACGCCTGGAGATGGAAATAATTATTTTCTGAAACGTTCTTAATGCTTTTATGTATCAAATAAGAGAAAAGTAAATAAAACTTTTAATTTAAATCTCATGTTTAATGTCGGATGTTTCTTCACAGGTCGTCAAAAACGAGAAGACGTCACTACAGAAATGCCCATGAGCACCTCTTCACCCGAGGAGGCGACAGACGAAGAATGCAACGGATCGGGCAAAGGCCAAGGCGGCAAACATGGCAAGGGCAAAGGCAAGTGCAAAGGAAAAGGAAAAGCAAAAGGAAAGAACAAGAAGGAAGAGGGAGGTGAACGCAGGAAGCGGGACCTAGAGGACGCGAGTATATTCGAGGATGACCAAGAATTGATGGATGCTCTCTTCGGAGGGAACTTCAACTGAAGAGAACATTTGTGTCATGAACGGAACACATTTGCGAATGGAAGTTACAGAAGAACATTAAAAAGAGTCGTGTGTATATAAAAAGCTGTTTGTAAAATCATTATTAAATATCTACAAACACCTTCATTTTTACCTACACACCTCAACATTTCCCGAATTATCACCGATGTGGAATACGAATTTACTCGAAAAACACGAAAAAATGACTTTCTGAAAGTAAGAATATGTTTCAACAAAGCTACCGAAATCAATGAATAGTTTTTGATAAATAATTCTGTTTTTATTAGGTAGTATAGCTTAATTAGTAAATATGAGTATTCGAATCAATAATAAGTCGAAATCACTTCATTTTCCCCATGAACCTTTTCTTTTTGACTTAAGACAAAAGATTCGTTTACTAGCGTTATTTCTTCCCATACAATTTCAACATTTACATCATCGTACGTGGTTAAGCCTTAGAAATTTGGACAGGTTGTATAAACGAAATATATAGTTCTCTATTTTCTTTGGTCTCGGCTAGCTATTCGAACTCACCACATACTCTTGCCAACTGCCATCACCGCCCAGTACACTTTCTGAAACTTTCTTAATTTTTCGGATTCATAATAGAACGGAAATGTTATTTCAAGAATTTAAAAAACAGTAAAATCTCGCCCTAAATAGCAATTTTCTTTGAAAGCTGTGGAACCGTTTTTAAAAAATGGCGTTTAAGCGCTACTGTAAATGCAAAATTTGAACATCTATTCGCAGAAAAGTATTGAATTTCCGAAAAACTTTGTCGTCGTGAATGACGTAATACATTTGTAGAACTCATTCATCATTTGAAGAACTTCCAGCCACAAATGCAATGGTGTTTACAAATCGCTAGAAATGTGCATATTTTAGCAACTCGTGAAAATAATATTTATGCCACCTTTATAAGTATATTTTACTTAATTCTTACAAGAGATTTAAAGAAAAATTCGGAGCCATTTTTGAGAAAATTTTGAAAATGTCCGGCGGGCGTCATGTAAAATACCTCCAAATTTTGAAGAATGTTTTTTACAAACACAACGCCGCGAGTGGAGCCAGATTGACAACGAAATATCAATTTTGGAAAAAATAGTACGTACGATTTAGGCGCTTGTGGTGTTAACAGACCGACAGACGTTTTGCCCTCAGTTGGTTTTTCGGTATTAAGATATAAATGTAACTTCAAATTAACTTCTCCCCATAGCACGTCTCAGTTTTTAACTGCTTTTGATGTAAATAAATAAATAGGGACCCATGCAATCGGGATTCTGGTTACATCACGTGTTGGAGGATTTTTCTTTCTTAATTTAACAAGTGGATTTATCCTTTTTTTCATACTCGGGGCCTGACAATGATTTTTTTCTGACGAAAATCCGCTGTTTTTTCGAGCAGCAGTATATTACTTTTTCTATACTATGTATATTACTCCGTATACACGGAAAAATAAAAAGTAATATTGTGTAAGTACTAACAGAAACCTTACATTTAAAAAAAAAAGTACATAAATATCAATACAAAGTGTGCTGCGTTTTTTGCCTACGTTACCAAAAAGTGCAACAAATGTAAAGCTGTACTAAAATGCCAAGTACAAAGAATGTTCGAAAGTCATAAAACAAATCACTTTCCGTCACAGTATACTAATATTTAAGAGGATAAACAAAACAAATTGTGAAAAAATAGAAATTTATTTTCTTGCATTCACTAAACAAATCGTAAAACGAAGAATACGCACGTTTCTCTGACAAACAAAAATGCCTCGAAATCTGAAGCAATTTATTTTCTTAAATTTAATGTATTGTAGCACTGCGTGGCTCATTGGCTAGTGTGCACGCTTTCCAAGGCGAAAACCCGGTTCGATTCCCGACCGGGGCTAAAATTAATTGTACACCTTCCTTGGAATGTCCTAGTATCTGTTGCTGTATGACAATGAGAAAGCTTACTTCTCAGGTTAAGAAGACCAGAATAAGCATAGAGATAGCTACATGCTAACCACATGTACCCCTTAACCCACGGACGCAAGGCAGGGACGCTGCTGGAAGGCCTTAGCTCCTAAAGAGCTCTTGTGCCAAAGTACTTATATACATACTACATACCTAAAATTTATTGGTATTTGATGAGATGATATAAAGTAACTTAAGATATGTATTGATTGCTTACTAAATTATATTTAACTTAATTCAATTATAATAGGAGAGGATTCCCGCTTGGGTTTTGTAATCAGGTTCCAATTCTATTGTTAAATCTCATTGGTTTAGGGATGTGTAAAAGAGCTATTTGAAATTTAAAGTATTGGCAAAGAAATTCACATTCCCTGAACACTCAAGTAATGCAAACTTATTGTTGGTTCCTACCACCCACACTGTACCACGAATATTTCGTACACTCGCAAATATCGAATTAAATTGGTAATTGAGCAAACGTGATGTGGATTTTTTATTTCAGTCGGCGATTAGAAATACCAACGATCTCGATAATTTAGTCTATTCACATCGCTTTTTGAGTTTAAAATTCGTGCATTGACAAAATTTGATGTAAGAGTGTACCACTTACATCACTGTCTTCATCAAGAGACCCAAACAAGTTCACAATTCGAAAGTTTTAGTGAACTCAAAATTGAGTTACTTGTGGACTTAGTAACGTTAACTCTGGTATAATAGGACAATTAGCTTAAAATGTCATTTGTACAGTAAATGGTACGTACATCATAACATACAGTGCATGGTGATTACGATATATAAAGAGTGGCGATCATTCTATGGAATGTTAAAAAGGGACATTTGATAGTCAAGTTCCTTACACAGCAGCAGAACCATTCTAGAATCATAGAACACGTTTAATTCGAGACGATATTATCAACTGTGTAATGTGGTAAACAGGTTAAATGCTTACTTTCAACGAAGTTAGCGAGAATATGTAGATATCATCAATGGCAATAATTGACAACAGTTCCATTTTATTATTATTATTATTAATAATAAATATGTAATTGTTACACATGTAAACTACAAAACCGGATTCTATGTAACTAGGTCGAAGGCCTTTAAGTCATCAGTTAAACCTTCGCGTTCTAACTTTTCGAATTCTGATATTCACACCAGGTGGCCTCCCAATCACATCAAAGCCAAAGGAAAAGGGAACATATGATACTGTTAAAGTAAATAAACCTGCAGAGGAAAAATCCTGTCGTCAGAAGACGAGCTCATGCTAATCTTCCTAACACTTTCTAAACTATTTATTTTCTACAACGGAAGAAACCTCTTCGCCTTCTTGTCTGTGGCC
The DNA here is from genome assembly GCA_017312745.1 of Gryllus bimaculatus. NCBI lineage: Eukaryota > Metazoa > Arthropoda > Insecta > Orthoptera > Gryllidae > Gryllus > Gryllus bimaculatus. The sequence continues at coordinate 5,421,926 of BOPP01000072.1, read as the reverse complement.
AACGAAGTATTAGAATGAAACAGCGCCAGCGAAGGTCATCCGCACCCTCACCTCTGCGCTTACGTCCGGACACCCACTTCCATTTCCCCCCTAATGTGCTCAAAAATTATTTCCTGATTTACTTATTATTTACTTACTAACTTAATCACTGATTAACTTAATTAAGTAAATAAGTAAACAATGATTATTTCCACTCCAGTCGATCTAGGATGTTCTGAACACGCGTTAGCCTACGCTTCTATGTGGTGGTAATAGTTCTAGAAAAAATAGTTATCCATTCCCATTAATTTTCCTCTTCATCTTTCGCGTACCGCAGCTTTTTAAAAGGCTGGGATCCAATTTTCAATATCGTCGCAAAGTACACAGATTGCATTGCAGTTTGGCTTTCATTCTACGTTGCATTAACACCCCGACCCTAGAAATATTGTGAGTAAATAAAAAATATACGCCTCTAGGTAAGTAGGATATATGTTTTATCTCTAAAGTTTCTTCCGCTAACACGCAAATATTTTCCACAAAGATCAAAGCAATGCAAAACAAAATGGACAAGTACTTCAACGTATGAATACAATAAAAAATGAAATTGCATTAACTCATAAAAGCCAGCACGTGTAATTCACGAAAACAAAGAGGAAAATTTGAGTTTCCAACCAATCAAAATTTAATAACATATTAAACTTAACAACTAAGGATATATTACACATTTCGATCAAAGTTTTCGAGTATAACAGCTTAAATAATTGTTGTTATAGACTACGCGGTAATACTAATGTCATTTAGGGAGAACATTTAGAGAAATAGAGAAAAAGATAACATTTAAATTAACATTTAATCATGCAATAATGTCCACATTAATTGATGTTAATTATTCATCAGTACCAGGAACCTATAGAAGCTTCGCCGCATTCCTACAGGAATGCTCCTCATTTCGTACTGGAGCGTTTGTCTATAAAGAAGAAGAAACTTAAGAATTAATATTCAAAAATCTACCATGGCATTAAGTAATAATGACTCAAAATTAAAAGATTTCTCTTAAATACCATTAGTGAATTTTTAAATTACAAAACAGAGTAATAACAAAAAAAAATAATAACGCCATATTCAGAACAAAAATCTCTCCAGTGCAGTAATGTTTCATCCTGGACCATTATCCAATTGGAATCGAAAACGTTTCAACCGATAATTTGAATCGGAAGTCAATTTTTGCTTGGAATGTAACGGAGTGTAAAAAAGGAAACGTAAGTTCATTTCATAATTGCTTAAACAGGAGTCCAGTAAATCACTATATAAGCTCAATTCTAATCGTCAGAAGCACTCTGCTCCTCAGCGCCCTTCCAACGCCACCGCCATGGAAGGCCTCAAGACCACCGTTACTTTCGGAGTGAGTATCAGCGTTCACCCAAAAACGTATAAAGGCAATTTAGGTGTCATTTTAGCGGTTTCTCTCCACAATTATATGTCGGATTTTTTTGAACACTGTATATTCATGAACATTTATTGCACTTCAAACCTATTTCTCAGGGGAATTTAACGAGAATCAGGCATGGGGGACACCGCTGGCTGACACCGCTGACACCGTTAGCTGGCCGGCAAACTCTGACTAACGACCCAAAAAATTCCAAATACACACATACATACAAAATCAATTTAGATGTGAAAGGGAGACAAGCTACGTCTGACAAAAAATTGCTTTATCAGTTTGAGTTTTTCCAAATAATTCTCAAAGTCGTATTATCAGTTAACGTACTTGAACTAGGTTGTTCAATTTTCCTTTTGTACAATACTATTCCATTACTCTACTTCTACTGTCAAATTAAATCTAAAAACGTATTCAAATTCTCACGTCGGAGTGAAAACCATGTATTGAGCAAAAAGAGAGATGAGATCAAGCTTGGTCGTAGAAAATGAATTGACGCCAGTTGAAACACAAAACCCCTCAATTAAAAATGAAAAATTATCGTGAAAAACGCCGTATCCGCTGACGTAAGAAGCCGAACAGGAAACGGAAGGTCGATCGCATCGCCCGCCGAGGCCATCGCACAAACACTACTTCCGGCGGAAAACTCACTAGTCGCAAAAAGAATTTCACATTGCTCTACTTCCAAAATTTTGCTAAATTACTGAGACACGTCAAGTTTACTTACAAAAGAATTCAAAACCGGCCATTCATTTTGTAGGAATTTACTTTCATGTTCCACAACACCTATAACTGGAGAAAACTATTTTTTTTAAGATCACACAACGAAACCACTAAAATAATAGAGGCAAGAAGGGAACTTTTTAATAAACCTATTTTTTTGACATTATTCATGTCGCTTCAAAACACATTTCTAACAAAACAAGCACATTAATGCAAAATACGTGGTCAGTATAAACGAATAGACCTAATAATATTCCATACAATCCTAGAGATGAACCGAAATCATGTCCTTTTCACCCTGATGGTCATATCAAAAATACTTCAATTTTTACGTTTTTGGGTGCATGAAAAATCCATATCCTGAAACATACACTTCAGTAGATTAAGTTTTGTCCTGTGTGTTAATCAGCCTCCTTCCACAGTCAAAACCGCCTAGCTACAAGTGCTTCTCCACCACACAAGCCTCTTCACTTTCTCAATTACGCAGTAGAGAGAAAGTTATGTAATGCTGCGTGAACAAACTGCGAATTTTTCGGCTGAAAAACTCTTATTATAGAGCCTTAGTAACAAAAAAGTGGATAAATCTAGTTGCTAAATTTAGAAAAAGTCTTTGTTTTGTAAGTCCTTGATACCGACAAATTGACAGCAAAACGTCTATTTGTTCGTTGTCTGTGACCAGTGCTAGCGGCTAAACCGTCAGGCGAGGTTTTTCCAAATCGATCTGGCTGATATCGCGGCCCCTTGAAATCGATATTTTAATTTTGGAGGATACTTAATACGAAGTCCCTGGAACATTTAAAAATGACTTTATCGTTTTTATTCAATTTTGTTTTTGGATAGGGTGAAGGACGTTTAAAATAGTGGTGCAGGTCAAGTTCGTTGTTAAAAACTCAAATTTCTCAAAACATCAACAATTTTTCGACTTTTTTTTACAACTACAATTATGAAGATAGAAAGGTTTTCCCTTCATGAAATCTGTTCTTTAAAGATAGATTTTAAAATACGTTTATGTACAATTTTTCGAATAATTTGTGTATTTGTCGCGTAATTTTGTGTCAAAGTACTGGCGAGAAAGTTCGAGCTGTTTTAGCACCACTAGTTGCATTTGCGGCAATCCCCAAAGGGTCGTGCTATTCGCGTGTGCACAGGTGGTGCTGCTGGCGCTGCTGTGCGCGACGTGCGGCGACGCGCGGCCCGCGCGGGCCGGCGCCGAGTCTCCGCTGGTGCTCAACCCGCACCTGGCCGACGCCCTGAGCGGCTTCCTGGACGGCGTCGACGCCGACGCCGACGCCCTCGAGCGCCAGCGCCGCGACGCCCTGCACGCCGCGCTGCTCGACGCCGCCGACGGCCTCGCGAACTACTTTGACGTTCCCGACGCCGCCGCTGAGGACGCCCCGCGCGCGCGCCGCCAGGCCCCCGAGGAAGGCGGCCAAGAGGGCGGGGACGGCGAGGAGGGCGGCAAGGGCAAAGGCAAGGGAAAGGGAAAAGGCAAGGGGAAGGGCAAGGGAAAAGGAAAGGGTAAGGGTAAGGGCAAGGGCAAGGGCAAAGGTAAGGGCAAGGACAAGAACCAGGGAGAGCAAGGCGAAGAGCAACCAGCAGAAGAGTAAGCCTGCGGAGGACATCCCGTTGGGGCCAATAACCTTGAACAAGATACCGGCGACCTACACCTTCGAACCGGTGCATTTATTCAGAGAATAATGTATTTGCAACTGTTCAATAAATTGTGCTAAAGTAAACTAGAAGTGTATATATTTTCCACTCCCCACCATTCCTTATTCAATAATCAAGAAGTTATTCAACTAATTTTGTTTAATGCATGAAAACAAAAGGTTCAACACGGTGCTTGTAGTCCAATGTGAAGAAAAAGATCTCATATAGTAAAACATATTGTGTGCATTTTGTGCCAAACAACACTTCACAACAATGCCGCGTCAAAAGTGGAAACCCAAATGAAACAATTGTTGTAATGGATCTCCTAGGGAAGACCTTCGATCAAATTAATATTTCATAACATTATATTTCAGTATAATGAGTATTTCATAATGGGATATTGTTACTGAAGCAAGCCGAATGTTCTTCTCCGCAAGTTTATATAATTATGAAGAGCCTACTCCGAGAACCACAGTAGAATTTAAATAATGAGTTCTCTGGGTATAAAGTTAGTGTCTCAAGCACCTTACATTTCATAAGAAAAAAACAATTACAAAGTTAAACAGATTTTATTAACGTGTAATTGAATATCTCCAGAAATGGTTTAATTTCAATGACATAAATCCTTTCCATGATTTCCAGGTCTTCATTCTTACAGAAGATATAAAATGGAAAGCGTTTGAAGAAGTCGTAACTAAACTTGGACTGTGCAGACGTGTAGACTTGAGTGCTCTCTATTCAAAATATCGCATTATTAAAGTTGTCCTTCCGAAAGTTATTTCTAATCAAACAGCTAGATTGCATTGGATTTCTAACTGAATATCTATAAAATCTCATTGGCACTAATTCAATTTGTCCGAGAACATCAAAATGGAAAGATGGTAACCCTACCACGTTCCCCTTCCACACCCTCCTTAAATACACTTAATAAAAGCTGAAAAACATTAAACAAATATAACATGACCCCAAACCCTCCATTGTAAACACTAAAATCTCCTACAGACATTAAAGAAGCAATATCCATATTCAATAACACAATAATTTAAGAAACAATCCACAAATATACATTTCTACACCCTTATACTAAATAACCAAACCTCTACCACGTAAAATAATCTACCTAATTATATTAAAAATAAAAGCAGACGACTTTGGAACTTACTAAAAGTCCTTTCAATTGAAAAATATAATAATTTAAATAATACGGTACTTGCAATAAGATCTTTAACACCTACATACATCAAAAATACTCAACTCTATTAATAATAATAATAATAATAATAATAATAATAATAATACCCGACAAAGATTCCATTAAAGAGAAGGACTTCCTGCTTTTGCAGGGAATGCTGAATGAAATGATAGGGTGATGATAAGGAGTGAAAGGACTAGGATGATGGTGCAAATTGGGAGGTGGGGTGGTTGGGTGGTGGTCGTGGGCTAGTTGAACCATCCCAGCAGTCGCCTTTATGACCGAAGGAAACCACGCAAACTCCAGTCACAATGGCCGGCCTAGGGATCGAACACGGACTTCCTGATTGCGAAATCAGCGCGCTGCGCACTGAGTCACTTCGCGCGGTTCAACTCTATTGCTATCCCTAAACGCAAAAAACAACAAAACTTTCAGATAAAATAATATAATTCCACCTCTATTACTAAGCACAGACAAACTACGTTCGTACATTCTCCTAGCTCCAAACCAGTAGCGTTAGCAAATCATTTCTAAAATACCTTGACACCAAATATTTTTTTCTTTCCATTCTAATCACAAATAAATCCTTCAAATACACCCTCTCCCATCTTTAACATGCCCCATAAACCAAAATATATTTCTCCTCACAAAATAAAAAGAGAAATTCACAAAATCCAGAATATTAAGGGACCTGAAAAGATCACTTACATGATCCTAAAATGTACTACCATTAAGAATAAAACTGGTTATATCGGGTGTAAGACGTTTTTAATATTCTATATTGTTTCGATATAAATTGAACTACAGTGCTAAATAGTGGAAATAATAGCTTGACCCAAAGGGCTCGGTCAGAAAAAGAAACTACTGAACATCGCTTTGTACAATAACTATTGTGTTTTGTTAGTGATTGTGTTTATACAATTCAAGCACAGAATCATGAAAAATGGAATCATAATGATTTCAACATCACCACATACCTTTCAAAATATTATAGATCAATAAATTCCTACAACATCACAAATAACAAGACCTAACGATGACATGAAAGCAAATAATTCTCCTCCAAAACTATTATCGGCCATAATTTACTTCCTACTAGTGTAAGACGTTAAAAAATAGCACAGCACCACTTCACCACCAAATCTTCAAGAAACCAAATTAAAATAGTTTTCGACAATAAAACACCAAAAACTTCAGAACGTGCCGTGAAACTTTCAACATACAGTTCTAATCTTTTAAAGACCCTACAAACAAAACATATCCCGTTATGATGAAAGTCATATCAATAACCTTTAGTATAGCAGAAATGTATAAATTAATCCTAAAAAATCCATTATTACGAGGTAACAGATTTTATAACAAATTAAAACTAACAGTAAGAAACAGGTACTGCAGAACTGATTGATATCACTCAATTATTCACCTAAAGACATTTATACTTTCTATTATACTGGTTACAGTACAACCCAGAGCCTACCTCACTCCAATGCAAACAGTGTCTTTAGACATAGTCACATGCAGGAAAATTGTAAACTGTTTCTTAGGTGTGTTAAATGCTATGCTTCACATCATTTCACAGATTGAAAAAAAAATCGAAAGGATATTCACTCGAATGTGTTCATTGGGAAGGCAATCATACGAAAAACAATGGAAGCAGTCCAATGTTTCAAATGCTATTAATTGTTATTTTTAATATATCCCAATCAAAGTCGAACACCCTTAAAACAATATCTTCCTCGTGTTCTTTTTTTTCTTTCAAAATATAAAGAAATTTACGTCTCTTTCAACAAACCCTCAGCTTGAACAATTTCTAATAATGCAACATTAAATAATCCACAAAATAATTTTCAATCGCAATTGAATCTTCCTCATTTTATTTTTTCATTTGCTTCATAATTTTGCGCAATTATCCCTCAAATCCAAACAAAGTAACTATATTTTAATCAAATATTCAATACTACAAATATTTGTGTGTCAATCAATAAATTCAAGTGGGATGCTAATTAACTAAAATTTTTGCTTACTCCGAATTTTATAATGTAAAAGCAAAATACAAGCCCCCAATTTATATTTTCCTTATTATTTTTCTGAAATTTGTAAGGATAAAATACCAAAAATCTTCTAATATATGTGATCTTCAATAATGCACAAATGTCCCAAAATTAATCAACCTTCTATACTTATACCTGTAATATTATACCCAACAACCTGTACAATAGTTTTACAGTATTTCTACAAAAGATATGTTTATGCCAATATAACAATCTGTATTAGTAGATTTATTCCTCTACCCTGCAATGTGATATTCCTTTCACCAAACGTACACTTTTGATGCTCCACGTTGGGAAAGTCATTTGTGAAATACCACTTCTGATATTAAAATTAATAATTTTAGATACTATTTACAAACTATCTTACGGACATTAAGAAGGGATTACTTCCTCTGCCATTATCATATTATTATTTCTTTCGTTACCTGCTATGCTCATAAATTCTCTCAACGTTCAAATATTATTAAATTAATTTTACTTTTAAATTTGATCAAGGGTTTCGACATACATTTTTCTCCTTACCTGCTGCATGTGGACGTGTAATTCTATACAAAATTACGATTCCTCTAATTTCCGTGGATTCAAACTAATTATTGCATTGATGGCAAGAACTATAAATTATCATCCTTTTCTTTTCTAAGAAAAATACATTTATTCTGACATTCTTACAAAATTTTATTGAGCTCATGAATGAAATGATTACCTTACCCTTTGTAAAAACTTTAAAGTATCGCACATTTTTCAATAAAGTTTGTACGTTTATTGGGAGGGCTTCTCAGAAGTTCTTCTCTGACGTCTTCAAGCTCGCTGGTGTCCGTGGGATGTCTTCGATATCCTTTCATCGCGCTCTTGCCTATCGTTAGAATAGATTACAAAAGTTCCCACAATATACACAACTATTTATTACTTTATAGGATTTAGTAATTTCTGATAAATTAATTTGCGGACGCAACTTGCCCTGGCTGTGCTTCGGATGAAACACCCACACGCGACTATCTCCAGCCGACTGATTAAAAATTCCTCCCCATCTTCGGAGCTGTCCTAATTGAAATCCCTTCGAAATACGGAGTCTACTTGAATTCAAATTCCAAATTGCATTAACAAAAATTGCAATTATAATTCAACGCGAATGACATCTTCGACTCCTAAATCTGCACAACGCCAAACTATCGAAACTAATCTTAAGTTATCCCCATCATTTAACTAATACCCTAGTCTATACTGCAAAAATATTCGCAATGCGCCGATTGCTTACGTGTGTTCAGCTCGGTAGCTTTCGAGAGAGCGATTATTTTTGCCTTTCCAAAGAATCAAGGTTTTCAAATCCATCTCCATACCTCCTAACTTTAACTTCAATGTCTCCTTGGCCGTGTATCCCCAAATGGACAGCGCTATGACAAGTATGTAATACTACACTTTGTTTATTGGTTTTCCAACAAATTCTTGGGTTCCCAAGCCTGCATAAAACAGCATCGTATTACACCAACCAGATGCCATTTTCTCCAATGAGATTAAACCCGGGGTTTCTGGCTTATCACAGTAATAATAAGGATACAAACTTTAAGATACTATTCTTTAATTTCATTGTCTTCTGTAATGTTGTTTCTGTATAACACCAATGCTTAGGTGAGAGAAAGGGTTCTAATAATAGGAAGATGTGAATTCCCAAGCACGAAACGTACTCTACAATCATATTGACTGCATAATATGAGTAATGAAATATTTGTGTAAATAAAAAAGGATCTCTTTATACACATGCAAGGCATACATGTCACTTTATTATGGAGTGTGTGCACGACGAAGCGATATAGCAATCGACAGCACTATCAATCGTTTTGCACATGCACAGTTCGAGTTTCGCATTCCTTTTAGGTATCTGCACTTGGGCATAAGATAGAGATTGCAGTTAAATTTCTGAACGTTACGCCGGGCAAAAACTTATTTGTTATTCAAAACATGGTCCAGTTCACAGATCAAAGAAGCCGGACCATCTTTGAGGAACATATTCAAACTGTCAGTCTTCCTGATTGATTTCGCATGAGAGATGGAGTTCTTCCCTCCCTGGGTGGTGATATCCGGGGCGACCTACACGTAAAGCTTGCGGGGGTTCGGAGCGCCGCCTCAGCCAGGACGAGCTCTAAGCTCCCTACTGGTCTCCTGACGTGTGGTAGAGTAATGGATATACGTGAAGGCAAAGGGTGAGAATAAGACAAGAATGACGGAAGATCGCAAGTGGCCCATGGCCCGTAGGTTAGGGTACTGTTCATTCGCCTTGTGTTGATTAGAGGAAACACCGAAAACTGCCAATAGAAGCACGCGGCAGCTAGAAGCTTTCTCCAGAGAGCGGCTGAATTCGGCCTAGTCCCGTCGGGCTCAAACCCTCAGCGCTCCTGGCACCCCAGCCCTCCAGAGGCACTATAGCGACGTCAGTTTACCTGTAAGCCACGTCAACCAGACGCAACACCGGCCTCCTCCACCAAAGACGCGGCTCGATCTCCGTCCGATACAAGTGGTATTTGTGGTGTACACTGAGATCGCGTAGGTAGGTAAATCGGAAGTCGATCCATTTTCCCCGACTTTCATTCTATCTTCACGCTCAGATCTTCATCATCTCGACATAAACGCGTTATCAGGGAGACTCGACGAAGATAATGTTGAGATCCTGACTTCGTAGCAACGGCCTTTAGCCGTCTCCCCGAAAATGCATAATATAAGATAACGCATGCTCCATTCTTTTCAAAAGTATGTAAAGGTCAAACGATTATTCAATGGTTACGTGCAGCAATACCAAAAAAAGATTCGCAAATTGATCTGACGTGTATATGATTGGAACTTCCATACTATTTCCATTTACAGCATTAGGCAACATGATCACGTTTCCGGCAACGCAAAACACTTACGGCATTTGTAACCGGAAGAGAGCTATTTTGTATATCATGAAATATGTAATTTTCAGTAATTTGGAAGCAATCTGATTGCGTCCGTTACATCTCATAGTCCTATAAAAGCTGCGCCACAGCTCATAGAAATCATTCTCGTCTCCAGTAGTCCTGCTAACTACACCAAGAGCAATGGCAGTGAACAAGATCCTCATGACCCTGGGGGTAAGTTAAAATTTCTCTCTTGAGTGGGGAAAACGTCGAAGCTACTTTATTATTAACATACTTCCATTAACTTTCTTTTGTGTTGCGTGTGCACACTTAATTCCTGTGAAATATACTTCTTCAAAACTAAATGAGCTGCCTTTCCATATTTTCATGAATATGAAGAGCGTCATCAACAGATGTAAAACTTAGCCAAGTGAATGGAGATAGTACAATACATTGCATAAACGTTCTGACAGATTAAAAGTAATATGAGATAGTTTATATACGCAATAATATGAAACTCGACACGAACGCGGTGTTCATAACAAGCAGAATGAAAACATTGCCGTAGAGCGAACAAGTTGAAGCACATATGGTTCAGCACCTGCTTATCTCGCTTAATGATACGTTATCTCAGTATGGTCCCCAGTAACTATTGCATGTTGACAGTATACACTCACGGCGAACAACACTCCATCATTCCAGAATAAGAATAAGCAATGCTTGTCTCAATCTAACTAATAGGTTCTCCAGTGTTCTCCAACGTATCCATGCTACTCTTCATAATTAATCTCCTGTGAACTTTTTTGTTTTTCGTACATGGTGACTGAATTGTTTCGTCCATCTCGCAGAAGTAAAATATTTGCGGCAATTTGGGAATCAAATACTTTATTTTATTAATTTACCACTCAAATTCAGAGAGTAGCTCACCGCAGGGGGGCTCTCGAATCAATGGTTAGCAGAGAGAAGTTGGAAGGAACTTCAATTGCAGGATAGTTCAAAACACTAAAAGGGGACAGAACATGGGGAGTTTCAAAGAATATTAATAGTTATAGCAATGCTTCGAATCTCTTCTCTAATGCAAATTTCAGTTAGAAGAAGATTGGATCTACGTAAATAGATTAACTACATATTCACAACTGAGAACACAACGCAAACTATTGAGAAAACATCAACATAATCGAGTTGGAATAAATCGTGCAAGCATTACAATATTCAGTTTGACAGAATTTATTTCTGCATTATGTAGAAATTTCATTTATGATTTTTTCACGAATCTGAAATTATTATTATTATTATTATTATTATTATTATTATTATTATTATTTTGACATTCAGAAATAATAAACGCCATACTCAATGTTGGGCTATGCGCATATTCTCAAAATGTTCTCATTCTAAAGAGATCCCACACAGAATTATTAGAAATTGCGAAATCTCATATTACGTTACGTTCAAATCCAACCACACAAAGCCACACTTTGAGATGTATGAGTACTTTAGCCGATAGAGCATTATCAACAACGAGAAGGCAATAGATACATCACAATTCGATATTTGTAAAAATTCTAAACTTCTAAAAATTAAATTAATACTTAAATATATACAAGAACAAAGGCCAAAATATGACGTGTAGCGATAGCGAAACGGAGTAATTAAGAAGCCCTAAAAACGTGTGATTTGTTTTTTCTTTTATTTTTGAAATTGGACATTTTAGACACCAAGACACCAAAGGACACCATCTAAAGTTATTTGCGATGTTCTGTGGTTACGCCTTCCCTGTGGGTGGCTTGGTCCGTTGTCAAATATTTGAATGCGATTCACGCTGATTATTCAAGAGTGATTCAGTATAAGATTCTGATTCAGTAGTGTCAAGGCGTTTCGCAGAAAGCAGTACTTCGGTGGCATTCTAAATAAAATCGAAGATTCAAGTTGTTGTGCAATGCCTCCTAAAACTTGTTTTTGTTTTCACGCAACATGAGAAATACTGAAGATAAATAATGCTTTTGAATCGTGTATATGTCCAATAAAGTCCATTTCATTATGAATGAGTCCAAAGTGTTAGATTTGAATAACATGGGCTACCAGCACTCGATCACAAGAGCTGCCGGTCGTCGAGCTCTTCGGTTCGCGCTATGCCCACAAGTGAAAGCGAGCGTTGGTGTGCGCAGCTGGCGCTGCTGGCGTCCCTGCACGTGGCGTGCGAGGCCCGCCCGGCCGAGCGGGAGGCGGTCGACGCGCTGGACGAGCAGGACGACCCCTTCGGCCTGATGGGGCTGCTGGAGGCCGCCGCCGCCCAGCAGCTGGAGGAGCGCCAGCGTCGCGCGGCCGCCGACGCCGACGCCGCGGCCGAGGAGGGCCTGGGCTACCTCTTCAACCCCGACGAGGAGGAGCGCGCGCCGGCGGGGCGTGCGCGCCGACAGGCCGAGGAGGAAGGCGGCGCCGCCCCCGAGCCCGCGGGCGACGAGGAGCCCGGCAGCAAGGGGAAGGGCAAAGGAAAGGGAAAGGGAAAAGGGAAGGGCAAGGGCAAGGGCAAGGGAAAGGGAGAGGAAATGAGCAAGGGCAAGGGTAAAGGAAAGGGCAAAGGTAAGGGCAAGGGCAAGGGCAAGGGAGATCAAGGCGAAGACGGCGGTGAGCAAGCGCCTCCCGAAGAGTAAGTTGCACGCTTAAGGACCGTTCTTCAAAAACAGTCAACTGTTCACACCTAGGGCATCCCAACCAGCCTCCTCAGATCAAATGATGTAAACGTTTACGTTTAATAAAGAGACAGTTCACGGAAATAACTTGTTTATTTTAAAAATATTCCAAGTATTTCCTTCGCTCCATTCCTGGAATCGATTTTCATATTCAACTATTTCATGACAACATGATGTCATGTTCAACTGCTTTCTGCTCACGTCGGTGACATTTTTCGAGAAATCTATTTATTTATGAAAACAATTCACTAAAGTAATGGTATCTCTCCGTACAAAGTTGAATACTCTCCTATAAAAATGCAATGGTCCACACTTCAATACACTCCACTGCATTGCTTTCGTTTAGCTAATTTGTCGAACGCGAAGGTTAAGCCTTCATACGAGATCGATAGTATGTACAAATAACTCTCGTTTACTCTCATCGTGCTTATTCACCGCCAGAGAACGTTTCAAAAGGAGTTCCAGAAGTTCAGATTCCAGTTCAGAGGGATTCAGAGTTCCACAATTCCTATCATTTTAACTACAGATAAATAAATATTAAAGAAGCGCGAGAATAGTAATATTTGAAAAAAACTACACATTTTTGTTCCCGAGTTATAGAAAACTTATTTTCATCGGAACACGAATTGAAAGTACGATTTTTCTCCATTGCTAACAAAATAGCAACTAGCCCTTATCTCTACTCTTCCCATTACAAGCAAAAGGAGAGTTCAACAAAATGTGCGCATAGTGAAGCTACATTTACGTCCAAAGCAAAACAAGGTGCTATCTCAGCATTTGCTCATTGGATCAGGGAAATTGGACAAAAACCTGATCGAGATGGGGGTCATTGACCCTGTAGCTGTCGTACATTACTTGCTAGAAACATATTAAGTCTTTAAAAAAAAATTATACAATACAAATGTAAACAAATTCAATATATATATCACTGTTTTGTTAAACTAAACATTATTTTTCTTTTTGATAATCAGTATAGACCCTAATTGTATAGAAACAGTTATGCAGCAGAAAATATTTTACTTTTAACTTAAATTTGTGAACCGACTTCAATTGTTTAATCGTCTGGCAGTGCACTGTAAAGTAACGTACATGTATTGTATATGGATTTTTGATAGTGAGCTGTTGATAACACTTGATGAACGTTATTTCTACGATGTGTGTTGTAATTATAAATGTAACTAATATTAGTAATCATAAAATTACTAATTCAGAAATATTAATTTTAAAATTTATTGTTTACAAAAAATACAAATTTTAAAAATTAAAAAAATATCAATTGTATTATGTTAATATAAGAATTTAAAAATTCTTGAACCTTATTATTATTATTATTATTATTATTATTATTATTATTATTATGAAACAAAGAAAACAATATTGGATAGCTGTGTTCTACTAGTATTGGTGTACGGAACTCAAACCCGAGCACTGAAACAGACACGAAGAGAAAAGATTGCTGCCTGACAAAGAAGGATCGAAAGAAAAATCATACATATACAGATCCAACAAAAGATAAGAAACGAAACAATAACAAATATGAGAGAAATAATTAATGTTTAATTAATGACGGAGAAATTGAAATGAAAGTGGGGAGGTCACGTTGCAAGAATGGAGACAGCTTGATAGGCCCATGCCACCATGGTGCAGTGAAATACAGTGTGTAACAGGGTCATAGTGGACATGGCTAACACAAGATAGATTATATAAAAAAATAGCAACAATTTGTGACTGATAAAAGTGAATATTAATGGAGACGTGAAGTTGAAGTGAAATTGGACTGAATACAAGCAAATGAACTAAGTTAAATTTCAAAAGACTAAAAAGATAACAATGTTTACGGGTATAGTTATAATGATTTTAAGGAATATTAATTAATGATTAGTCTTTTTGTAAAACATTATTGGCGTTAACTTATATCTAAGGGAAGTTTAAGCATTTTGTTTCAGGTTAATAGATTCTATCAAACGCATAACATCAGAGATGGCTGCTCTGATGGTTACTCAGAAGCTATCCCTGACTTTCAGAGACCTTTTCCCGAAAGAGATTGTACGGACTTAATATTAATATTAATATCATTGATAATAATAAAGCCGCGCAATAACTATAGTTTAACGTAAGCGAAGTGTTAATGGTAAAGACTCTCAAAATCTGTAAATAGCCTACGCCCAACTGTCGATTCTGCTTCCTCTTTCCCTTTTCTTTCATGATCGTCCTTACCCGCTTGCATTTGATGTGCTATGCCATAAGCGATGTCGGGCTAATGCTTGTCAATTCCAGGGGGATTCTTTTTTCAAAAGAAGAAAAACCATTCCAACGATCTGACATGCGATGTGAGATCCACGCAACTGGTTTCCGTTTTGGCACTATTTCCTTTATATAGAAACACTCTACCTAAGCGAAGGCAGAACGTGGTTCTTTCGGGGTAGTGTCGGTCCCATCGTCGCCATGGCCCGGATTATGAAGATCATTCGTTTGGCGGTAAGGTACCATCATTTAATCACCGTCAGTATACTAACATAAAATCGTGTACTATATTTTACTTTTAATATCTAGGCGTCTCCATTGCGTAAATAGTATAATATAAAAATGATAACAAAAGCACAACGAGATACCAAGGATACATCACGATAATTGTGGGATTATTGTAGATGTTGTTAAATACAATACAAAGACCTTAATTTTTTATACGGTGTTGCAAATGATTAGAAATAAATAGTTTTAGATGATTTGATAATAGAAATATACCTTGCACTCTTGTCAAAATTAGATTAGAAAGTAATAATGCGTTTTTAAGAATAATATTCTCCGGTTAAAATACATCCTATTGAATTAAACACAGTTAATTAAAAAATAATTTATTACTATCATTTTGGAACAAAACGATTCAATATTACAATTTTGTCTTAGCACCAGGCTGAATATGTGATTACATGGTACCAAATAGCAATAACAAAAGCAAATTACATTATCAACCATAAAAGCAATTATATAATACTTGGTGTCCAAATCATATATGTAGGTCTAGGTTCATATTTCACATTGTCATCTATCGACACCAAACACTTCCAATATTGCACAAAAAGCAATATTACTTGAACTGTATATAACATGCCGATTTCTATTTCAATTTACGCACTACGTTTCGAATTCCGCATTCTCATTGGTGGTTCCCACTCCGGGAATGGGGTCCCCAACCTTCCTTACCGTTCTGCATTTGCACTCAAGTGACTCGCGCGATACTCCCGAGGTCAGTGAAAGTGAAAACCGCAGTGCAGGCCTGATCTAGATTGATATATTACGCAACTTCTTTATTCAACGCTTGAAATGCTTCTTGTGTTAGCGCGACTCGTCATTGCTAAAGCTCACCTAAACTTTGTTCCTTACGACCGGATAACCTCATTGGTCACGTATCAACAGCATTTAACGATATCAACCCCATTGTCATGCAATCGGAATCTTCAATACCCAGAATTTAAGCTGAAGGAAATTCCCGATTGAATGACAGTGCCCCCGTCTCCCACCAGCTCGTGGTTTTGAAGTGTCTCTGTGGTTAAATTGGAGTATAGCGCTAATTTTTTTATTCTTTGTAGCCAGGTGGTGCTAGCGGTGCTGCTGTACATCACGTGCGAAGTGTCGGCTCGCCCGAAAGGTGGCAAGGGCGGCGGCGGCGGCGGCAAGGGTGGTGGCGGCGGAGGCGGCGGCGGTGGAGGCAAGGGCGGAGGAGGCAAGGGTGGCGGTGGCAAGGGCGGCGGCGGCGGCGGCGGCGGCAAGGCGAGAGGGGGCGGCGGAGGCGGCGACCAGAAAGAAGAGGCGAAGCGATCGGTGCCCGACGGTTACGCGCCGGCGTATCTGGCTCTTCCCGAAGAAGCGGCCGCCGGAGCCTTGATGTTCGGCGAGGAACAGCCCCTCTACGATCGTGAGGCGCAAGACTATGACGCCGGTGAGTGCTGGGGAGACAAAGCTGGTACCATGTGAGCTAAGGTAGAAGACCAAATTCAAGCCAAATTGAATTATTTAATCAAGATACCTCTACTTTCATTTGAAAATTTTTTAATTCATACCATTACCGTTGGTAAGTATTGCAACCACACCTCTACGGATGACGTCAAAACCCAAGATAAAATGAGATACTACTGAAGTTTGTTTTTCTTTAGATATTTTTTTAAGTACTACTCTCTTTCTTAAACACTAGCCGTTCCTAACTTCATTACTATTTTAAGAGTACTCTCAATCGACTCTCTAAACATTTTAGTTTAATATTTTACCGTTACAATTCATACTAAATTAATATTGAGAAAGCGTAATTGCATTTCAAAGAATGTAAGTAACTTCAAAATCAACATTTTCACTTTTTATAAATTTCATACGTATTTACTGCCTAATGAGCACAAATTAAATAGTATGCTCTGTTTGCAGCTTTTTAATCAACTTATTTAATCAATATCAATTGATGTTATACGCGCATTTGAGAAATACTCAAACTTATTTTTTGGTGTTAATCTTTTTCCTACACAAAGGTTGGTTCGTACAGTTAATTCGTAATTCAATTTCGTAGAATTTACATACCACCAAAAGAATATTAAATGGATAAAGCTGAAAACACTTGCCATATTCCCATTTCCATCCCTTGAACATACCAAAACCTCTTATTTATTTGATTTATTTAAAAACTATACTAATTTGGGGTAAGTATACAATGTTCTTGTCGTTCAGTTAATTTCGACGATCTCTCGTAGTTTTTAATCTTTCTGAGTTTTGTAAGTTCTTTAAGTGGTCAACTGATCTATATTCACGAGAAACATTTTTATACAATAGCTTATTAACAAAAAGGCAGTCTACGACTAACTCACTCTTACATCTAGTGTTCGCAGATCGGCAGAAACGCGAAGCTACAACAGAAGCCACCAAAGAAGGTAGCAAATGCAAAGGCTCGGGGAAAGGCAGAGGCAACGAGAAGGGCAAAGGCAAAGGAGAGTGCAAGGGGCAGGGAAAAGCTTTGGGCAAGGATAAAGAAAAAGATAAGAAAGAAGGCAAAAACGATGCACCAAACGACGAAGAACCAAAATAGAAAGCATCATGCGAATCGCACCTTTTACTCACAGTGCGGTAACTGCGTGGACTGACCAACATATTAATTGAATATATTATGTTTTGTGTCCGCAGAGATAATACGTCCCATGTCATCAAGAGATTATCGTTGTCTTTCAAGAACAGAAGGTTGACATCTGGCTTGTCATCAACACTTCCCTAGTTTCCCCTTCAACTCACACCTAATAATCACTTCCCTGTTACTTATCATTCTAAAGATATAATTGCTGATTGGAAACCTTAATCTTACGAAGCTCGTTTCAACAACACGAAACTCTATGCTTTACATAACATAGAACAATAATAAAAAATAAAGTTTGTGAAGTGAAGATTTGTTTTATTTTCCAAAGTGATGATGTACACAAGATCCTCATTCTTAATGTTTAGTTTGCACAAAACGTTTCCTTTCCATCTCTCATACGTTTTAAAGCCATCGCAAATTTTCCACTGAAAAAACGGTTTGAGGGTAAAAGTTAATTAACACACTTCGCGAAGATAAAAATGACATGAGGGAGTAAAGATGTAACACTGCTGCACAACAGTCACAAGAAAGAAACATTACAGGGAAAAAAAGTAGAAATGACAAAATCCTACTAATAAGAATAGGAAAAGCCACAAGTATATTAAAAATTTTCCTTGCGCGAATGCTATTTAGAATGACTCATTCGGTAATAAAGTTTTCAATAAACTATAAAAAAAATCAAACTAGCAAATTAACAAGAATGAATAAACAATATAGTAATTTTAACAGTCCGAAACTTATTTCTCGTAATATCACTACTTCCTGGAATGGTTCTATATAAGACATGGAAGTTTTACTACGAAAATGAATTATTAATGATTCGTTATTATTCTAAAATACCTATTCCTCAATAAGAAACAAACATTAAAATAACACATAACATTATAGGGAACAAAAAAATAGCATTAACAAACTCAATGAGCAAGTATTACAACAAAAACATTTAGTTCAGAGATTCAAAATATTTCAGTTTTTTTACTATTTTGCGGCAAATGTTTTCATCTGTTTCTGCGCCGAAGCGTTTCAATATCTTTCATTACTTAGATTGTTTTCACATAAGAACGCAATGAAGAGATTCAAATAGAAAATATATTTCATTAATGAACGAAAAACAAGTGCATGAAGCGTGATTATTATTTGATTATTTCTTTCTAAACGCAGCTGATATTGGCTGATATTTCAATCATTCTTGCCATTGGACACTTAGGACAAGAGCGAATTATTACTCCAAAAATTAAATGGTAACACCAAATAGTAAGGCAACGCTGTATATTCCCGCATTTTCGATAATTTTTTCACATTTTCGATAAGCAGCGTAGATCTATATTATCATTTTTATACAAAGTATTTATTTATTTTGACTAAGATTATTTTAGAAATTTAATGAATATTTGAAGTAATGAACCATCATAAAATTAAACAAAATTTGAAATATGAAATTAAATCCGCAACAAACAATTTCTCCGTGAGTATACTAGTTGCGTGTCAACATGAAGAAAAGTTCGAACACCCAGACCGGCGGATAAGAGACAGATGATACAACTGAAAACAAAGAATCACAATTGCATATATACAAAACCAAACCTGGAAGGGACAGTTTCCAACAAACTTATCGTCAGAGAGACAAAGAGGACTAATAGGTAATCAAAATATTCTGTGCGCCAGACAGGATACATATAAAAAGACAGGAGCTAAGTTCATGATTTTTCAAAAGCATATTTTTGACATTGTACCCATCAAACCTTTTCATTGGATACGTAATTGTTAATAATTTACTTCGTTTGTGAATGTTAGAGCACTTACGATGTGTTGTATGTTTTTCTCAAATATCTCTTTGTAAAATTTACTTTTTGCATTTCTGCTCTTTTCTCTTCAAGCCATCCTAACATCTTTACATTTTAATTGTGAAATTTCAACCTCATTTTCATCGGGAATTATGCTGAGTACAGCATTGTTATGTTTCTACACATTTGCATGGTTTTCAATACCTAAAACTGAAGTAACAACGGACTTTAGAGTTCATTAAACAAATAATATTTAAGAGATGGTAGACTTTCGTAATTGCTAAAAATGCGAAATGTTACCAAACGCTGGAAAAAATAGAAATGTTATGTTTGATGTTCGGTTCAGTATATTTCTGAAGGTTTTCCGTCAGCGATAGGTATGAGTAGGTGTGAGACATCGAAAACAACACATCGATGTTTGAATATATTTAATGTGACAGTGGTCAACAGTGCAGAAGCTGATTATTTTTTTCATTCAATAAAGTTTAATTGTTACTGACAGAAGAAATTAGTTAAACGAAGCTAACAATAAAATATGCTCTGTTCATTTTCCACTCCTTACGTTTCTTATTGATAATAGAAATTTAATAAATTGATTTCATTTAACAAATGTATGATCTTTTGAAAAACGTTATTATTAATTATTATTAATATTATTACTATTAATAATAATATTATTATTATTATACCATTGTTTTTTTGGCATTCGACGGGTTTTCGTTGGCTTTGTGTCGGGTCTGTGACGAAGACACAGGTCAATTCATGTTTCTATGCAATTGAATTTTCTTACAATCTTGCAAATGCAAGTTCAAGCATACATTGTTGCAAAATGTTGTTGTTATTATTATTATTATTATTATTATTATTATTATTATATTGATATTAATTTATTTTTTAAATTGCTGTCACCAAACTGAACTCAATTGCAGTTAAATATTTCGTATCATAAATCTCAAAACCAAACTTTAGCGCGACTTTGTAGCATATTTCCTGTACCAATACCTCCGAGCGAGCAAAAACTGCCAGCCAGCACGTCAGGTGAAACGGAAGCAGGCAACGGGAGCGGTGGAGGGGAAGCGCAGCAAAGGCATGGGGGCCGGAGCCGCGTGGAGCGGCGCCGCACGTGGTGCCGAGCGCGGGGGTCGGAGGGGACACGGAGGACGGCCCGTTCTCCGACCGGGCGCGCGTGCCGCCGGCGGTCAGGCAACATCCCAGCCCCCGCCCTTGCCACCGGCCCCATGTTGAGCCTGCGCTCCTCTATTAGATTTTCGCGATGGTCACTAGCGATGAAAGTTAATAAATATAGGAAGTAAGTAGGGTGCTAAGTAAAACTAGTGATGCTAAATATCGCAAACTTTTTCGCATTATTTCTACGTTTGCAATTTTGGAAAATTCCGAGAGTAAAGCGAAAATGAGACCAGGGCTCTTCCAGGGCGTTCTTTGTTTTATCCGTTGAAAGTTTTTATATAAAACATTTAGAGCGATTTTCAAGAATTTTTATTTTATAAATTACATTAATTTCAAGCATGAACAAATGGAAAAAATTAATTTCTTTTCAAGTAATTGTACATAACTTTTTTAAAGATCTTATTTTTTAAGAAATCCTCTTTAAGGAAAAAATCTTCAACTTAACTTTGTAATTTTGAAATGATAAATTTTTCCAATTTTCAAAAGTGTTCGCCGGAGATGAAACTAACACTATTCATTACCGGGTTTTTATAGGCATACATGTGAAGAGAAAATTTTAAGAAAAATTGGAGCCGTTTTTTAGAATATTTAAAAAAAAGTCATTAAAAATTGCCTATAATTCAAAATTACGCGAAAACTACAAATATTTTTGAAAAATTGTATACGATCTTATTTCAAGATCTATTTTTAATGAACAGTTTTAATTCAAGATAAAAATATCTTACCTTCAATATTCTAGTTGTAGGAAGAGTCTGAAAAAGTTAGTTTTGCATTTTTCGAAAAATCAGGTATTTTAACAAAACGTCTTTCTCTTACGTGTGCTTTACGCTAACCGAAGATAATGTTTAATCCACATATTTAGAGCGATTTTTGAGAAAATTTTACAAATTTTGAGACAATTTTTAAGGTCCCTGTAAAATAGCAAAACATCCGTTTCAAGCTTCGAGGGCATCGAGTTCATTTAATCCGGGAATATCGAGAAAATACGCTGTACGGTTTAGGGGCAATTTTGACCACTGACGGACGGATGTTTGGACAGACTGACAGTCAGATGGACACACAGACGTTGTGCCGACATTCGACATTCCAGTATCATGAATATAAACAACACAGTGTGTTAGAGAAGCAATTATAATGAACAAGATTTATATACTCTTTCGTTATCACGGCCGGGCAATAAGTGTTTCTGTCGAAAATTCCCCGTTTCTAACACACGATTACAATATGTTCTCTTCTTACGAAGTAGGGCGACAATGTAAAAACGTTACTAAAACTTTGGTTACATTTTAAACAGCTAATTTGTGTCATTAGAAATGGATGAGTTTGCTCCTCTAATTTCAGTCCCTGAACCCAAAAGTATATTAAGTTAAATGTGACAAAAAACGAAAGGAATGAGCCAAAATCCGTATTTAGACAGGGCAAACCAGAAAAATATTATTTTCTATCCTGATCAGCAAAATGTTTCTCTACATTTCATTTTTTCTTTGGATGAGCTATTTTGCATCATTTGCTTTATATTAATGTTCTGATATACTTAGGAAGAATAGAGAAAGTGTAGCAATGCTGAAGCTAAAAACGGCGACTTTTCAAGAAAAAAATGCATATTTGGCCTGATACCATAGTGGATGAATTTGTTTTTGACTTATATACTACTAAATTACTTCTAACACGTTCTGTAATCAGAATCCAGGTTTTGTTGGTCCTTTATACTGAAAATTTGGATGATATCAAAACGACTGTCTGTCTTGTATGTGGTTGTAAAGAACGCCTAAGCTGTTCAGATGATTTTCCGTAAAACTGATATTCTCCCATCAGGCCGAACTCGACTACTTGCGAATTTGAAATGGATATTTTGATTTTGAGGAATATAACTGGAAATGAGGCCAACACATTTTCAAAATGATCTCCAAGTTGTAGGTCTTTTTTCCAGGATAGAGCAAAAAACGTTCCTAAAAACTGTGCAGGTCCCATTTTCGAAGAACTATCTGATTTTCCAAAAAAATCAAAAGTTCACAATCTTATCGGCATAATTCTACAACTACAACATTAACGACATAGATTTTTCCTGAATAAAATATATTCTTCAAAGTTAGATCTTTAAATAAGGTCAAGTAAAGTTTTGAGTAGATTTGGCGCAATTGTGCGTGAAATGAAATAGGTAATTTTTAAAAGAAGATTTTCTCAAAATCGTTTCTGAAGTTTTGGATTAATTTTTTTGCTCGAATAGAGGAAAGTACGCTTATAAAAATGACCCATTTTCGGTGAACTCAGTATTTTAAGAAAATTGTAAGAATTGTTTTATTCTTACACCTTTTACATTGAAGCAAGGGATTTCTTACGTAATGCAATATATTTCTAAAGATAAGATCATTAAATAATTTTAGATACAATATTTTCAAAATATTTGTTTTTGCTTATTTGAAAATACTACATAGTGGCTAAGTTCAATTGTTTACAAACGTGGTTCACACCTTCACTTGAGATATGTTTCTGGACACAATCAATTTGCCAATATTAAAACTTTAAATAACTTCATATATGTTGTTTTTTTTGTTTTTTTTTTTCAAAATATGAGAAGTTTGCATTATTTAAGGGAATTGTTTCTGAAACGTCTATGCCAACAAAGCATGTAGCATAGCATTCTGCCACTTTCCATCGATTGTGTCATCAACTGGAGGTTTGTGATCCCGACTTGTAATTTTTTAGACACAATCTTTTCAGGTTAAATTTCTGACAATATCAAGCCATCTTGTCACATTGTTTTTCTGAAAATTCATTCCTAGAGTAGACCAAAGTACACATGGAAATATGGCACGAGTCCAATAACTGGGAAGTTAGTAGAATTCAATTAGCAATATTGTAATATGAGTATTACGTAAACTTGTGGAAACAAGTACTTCCAAAAGCCATGGCAGAGATGGTATCCTCCAGACTCCCAAGATTGAACAAACTCACAGAAGATATTTTAGCCCCATATTAAAAAAAAAGAAGAAGAAGAAGAAGAAGAAGAAGAAGCCCTTCAAACATATTTTCTACGGAAGATGGTTTTCTCGTTTGGAAACATGTATCAGGAATGTTTGAAGAAATATATTTAGAACATATAGCTGAAGAATGAAAAATGTTCATTGATATATCTAAATTGAGCTTTAAAGCTGTTTTACTTCATAACAGCATCTGTTAGTTTCTGTTACGACTGTTTGAATTAATGAACTAAAACTACTCAATTTAATTATCAAACATAAGTCATAAAACTCTCCAGGCTTTAAAGTGACTGATGTATTAACTGAACTCCAGGACGTTTGCAGTAAACACGGTGAATAAAGCAGTAGAGCTACAGCATTTCATCCCATAAAAAAGAAGTGTCCTCTAAGACATCGGACAGAAACCGGGTAAATTAATATAGTGCATCACCATCTGATAGATCCGAAGAAAACATGACTTCCTTCTCTCCACCAAAAAGTTGGCATCAAAAACATTACAAAACGTCGGATCAAAGTAGACACACATTATCTAAGTTACAAAATTTTACACAAAGACTGCAGGAACGATTAACCCATTAAAGTCCAACATAATTTTCTGGTTTTTCCTTTGCCTAATTTCGTCGCAACCACGCACACAGTCATTAATGAAGTACTAGGCAAGCGTGTGTTTGCAACTTTTAGTGATAAACCATTGTTGTTGCTAAATATACTACCCGAACGCTACAAAGCGCCAACCGCCGAATATAAGATAATTTTTTTAGAAGTATAAAAACCGTTCGACTTTAGCTACTTGCT
The DNA here is from genome assembly GCA_017312745.1 of Gryllus bimaculatus. NCBI lineage: Eukaryota > Metazoa > Arthropoda > Insecta > Orthoptera > Gryllidae > Gryllus > Gryllus bimaculatus. The sequence goes on along the minus strand of BOPP01000072.1, from coordinate 5,397,472 downwards.
TTGTCAACGTCGTTGTAGACCAATTACGGTTTGCTTTACCCTTTGCTTTAACATAAACTAAGCAACAAAATAATCCATGCCTGGAGTGGGATTCGAATCCAGAGGACGCATTTAACGCGGATTTGGGCGCAAACGTTTACCAGGTCGGCCAGTAATGCGAAGAAGAGAGTTGAAATGTGATACATGATGGCTGAGAGAGTCACAAAATGCCACAAAACACGCATAACAAACATCTACCATGATTCGAATCCCTTCAATCGTACGAACATTGCTAAAGCGAGTCCTCCTCAGCGATTTCGGCTTTCCAAGTCGCTATATATTATTACAGCACATGTCAGAAATAATGTTGTTAAACAAGAGCCTAACTGACATTTTCTTTGTCGTAATCCTGTTTAGCGTACGCATTAGCCAAGCTCGGTTCAAGTTCCAAATTTAAAGTTAAAATTAGTTGTCCAGTGTTCTTCAAAATATCTGGGAAACGACTCGCATCTACTACCAAGAATTATCTTTACACCTTCCGTAATGAAACACATTTAAAGTAAACAGAATTTTCATCCACTTCGACATACGTTTTAAAAATAAGTTCTTCCCCGCTTGTATTAAATAGGATTTATTGTCGGGCGAACAGAAATACTTATGCGTGCCGAATGTGGTGGGCTTCCTCTTAAAAAACCTCACTATAGAATACGGCAGGAGAGCTCGACCTCTATTAACTTCAAAATTTCAAATCAAACTAGAGGCCACGCGAAAAGTTCATTACAATTACTCACGTTTCATCTTGTTTAGTGTAAGGGCCAATAGAGAAGGTAGCTTTCTATGGTTGCCAGTACGACCACACATGTGGAGTTAAGTTAAAAATCTTTTTTTTTTCTTTCAAAAATGATATTTTTATGAATTATCTCCAAGAGAGAAGTTTTCAATATATTTCTATTACAGACATACGTTGTTTGAGAGAAATATTCTGAAATGCTTTGACTGTTTTCTGTAGAAAGTTGCAGTAATGTAGACTGGTAATTTATTTCAGCTTAAAACAGAAGAATAGTTTTCAAATAACGCATCTTGTTTCATCTGAATTTACTTTTCACAGTAAAAACAGAAATTACGAAAGAAAAAATGAATAAAACAGCTATTAAATATCATGTATTTTTTAGTAAAAAATGATCGCTAATACTCTTATAATAAACAATAAATCAACTTTTTTGTGAAATACCAAAGTGTGATCTCCACTTTTGTTGATATTACTATTATATAAATCTTTTATTGATTTAATATACTTTACTACATGGGCACGCTAGGAAAACTCACATAATATTGATAAACAAATATGTTTGTCAATTATTTACCCCGTTATGCTCATAAATTTGCCCTATACTGAAATATTTATCATCTTGATTCTATTTCCACTTAATTATGGGTTTCGACATACAACATGCTGTCTTATTAACTGTCATATGTGAATGTGCAATCTATACAGAAATGCGATCTCTGAAAGTTCTGTTAATTAAAAATGGTTATTTTGAATTGATGGCAACAGCTATAATTAAACAGCTTTTTTCTCACAGAAATAACTTAACATTAAACAAATTTAGTTTACAGATTTCAATGGACTCATGAATTGATCTGAGATACAATATTTATATATCGTATATAATAGTCATATAGTTATTCGAGTCCTCGTCAACTTTGAATCATACGTTTGAACAGTTAGGACCTGAGATAGTAAAAGGCAAACAGGCCGTTCTTACCTCTACAGTTCTAGAAATTTTGTAAGTATTCAATAGTAAAACGTACACACTGGATTCAAAAATTGTAAATTATCATCTTGCAATCTGCAGCAATATTTTATTCTGTATTACAACTCCACAATAATATTTACGCTTACAACAGGAATATGAAAACCACATAAATGTAAAAATGTTATGTAAAATCACGTTTTCTTCGCAAAATATATTCCTATGAGATCTTCACTTCAGAGAAATTTTGGAATTTAAATTGACAGTACAGTAAGATATTATTATTTTTTCTAATAAACATTTCGTTTAAAAGAAAAATACTGCTTTCGTCTTTGTGGGATAAACGCCTTTTCTCAGAATCGGAATATTCCTAACCAGTGTTAGTCACAGAATAAAATTATCCAGAAAATAATTATAACAAAGAAGCATAACTTTAGCACGAGTATTAATTATGTACAAATTATTTGATATTCAGCAAATACGAGCTTCTCCCACATGCCCACTTTCGAGATACGAGGAAAAGATAACACATTAAATGAGGTCAACATTCAAAACAAGTCAATAACGTACGGAAGCATGCTTCAACTAGCTGCAAAATTTAACAAGGAAAAGAGGCGATTTTCCTCAGCTGTTAATTGGTGAAAAAGTCTGCTTCCGTCGAGAGAACGTCCGCTTAAGCTAATCGCCTAAACGCTCGAAATTGTGTTCGGATGCAGGGAATGGGGTTTTTCTTTAGTCGGAAGCATGCTGGTGTATAAATCATACAGACAGAAGGTCTCGGATTCTGCACCAGACGCTGATCACCGGCAGGCGATGTCAGTCGGGCCTCTCTCAGGATGGGCACCACGAGGTTTCGAAGGACTGTAGTGGTAAGTACTCTGGTGAGCACACCACGGAAAATACGTAGGCGGTAGTCGTTTAGTAGTGCACATGAACAAGCGATTTTGCCTCGTAATACAAAAATAAAATTTGAAAACAGTGAAATATGAAACTACAGCTGGTACCAATGCAGAAGGAATAGTGAACAATTTTCAAAATAAAATAACAAACCACACTATCAAGTAAGTCAAGCTCAATAATAAAATCCGTTTATGCCTAAAGGGCGTATTGAAAGATGTTCAAGTAATCATTTTCGTTTCCTAAACAGTATTAGGATAAATTATTGTCACATTTCATATGTACAATTCATTAATTATTATAAATACAAAGATTTTTTCCAGCGATAATGGTTAGTTATGAAAACTGAATTTGTATTATGAAACTTCTGTCACTTTAATGCGTTTTAAATTTACGGTATGTATTTCGTCTTTAACAAGGAGCTGAGGCGATTGCAACATACATTCCTTCTGGTGTTCTGATTCTTGAAGGAGAATACTATGAATGTAATAAAATCTCTTTTCTTAACAAATTATTAATAATTCTTATTAAATCATTCGTACGTCGGTCAAACGTACGAGTAAGTCGAATTTCTAAGCATGTGACCACTTTCAGATAAACGTCACCAACAAGAAAAATAAAGTTTCAAAAAATATTTCGAATATTTAATGCTGAATAAATAAAAAATCAGCTAATTTAGTAATTTCCAAGAGGGCATTAAATTATGAAGCAAAAATGTCACTTATTACACACGTATATTGACAACTCTTCTTAAGTTGTGTTCCTATTCCATCAAACATAGCGAAAGTGCTTAGAAACCATCCTATCCACTAATTCACGATTTAAAACAATATTATCAAAAAACGGACGTGCAGTATCGAATGCACGGAAAGAAGCGATTTAAATAAACTGACTACATCGCCCTATAGATACGAAATGAGTAATCTAAAAGAAAGGAAGAAGATCAGTTACATGACACGGTGACCTTCGAATTAAAATTTATAAGCACACTGACATGCTACAGGAGCATGTCACTGAATAAATCCCAAGCAGCAAAAATATTTGCTAGAAATCGTGTCTCATTATAGTATGTGCAGATGGGTTGAAGACCTTGCTAATGAAAGATGATTTCGTTGTCCTTTTGATGAAATCGTTACGACAGCAGCTATCTTTTAGAGGTATTAACAGGTCAGTATTTAATCTATATAATCACTAAAATAATATGAAGAGCTTTTTAACGAAATGTTTACGTGCGTACATAATCGTATTTATTTTATGGAATTAAAGTTAATGTAACTCTAAAAAAAGAAATTTCAGTTTAAAAAAAATTAAAAAAACCATTAACGAAGAAATATCTAAAAAATAAATAATAACATTGAGTGAAATGATAAACATTATTTATACATGCAAACAAAATGATTCACAGAACTAATATTAGTAATAACGTTCGAATCACTAAAAGCTAAAACATGCGCAACCGTTTCTCATTCCAGAGGCTGCTGGTGGCGTCCTTCCTTTTGGCAGGACCCGTGTCCACACAGCAGCAGGTCGTCTACAGGACCAGTGGCGGAGGAATGCAGCCAGGCACGCGGACGCAAGTCCGAACGGCGGGCCAAGGCATGGGCATGAACCGGCAACAGGGCGGCATGGGCTTCACGCGCATGTTCGGAGGCCTCGGAGGCGGCCAGGGCATGGGCTTCGCGGGCGCGGACTGGCTGAGCGCCGGCAGAAACGTCTTAAACATGTTCGGCGGAGGCGCAGGGGGAGGCAACGGGCAGCGGCGGGTCATCAGGAGGAGGATCTACACCGGAGGGCAGGGAGGGGCAGTGAACAACCAGCAGATACGCAACGGCGGTGCCAACGGAGGAAGGCAGATCGGCGGAGGAGGAAGACAAATCGCCGGAGGAGGAGGAGGAAGACAAATCACCGGAGGAGGAGGAGGAGGCAGACAAACTGCCGGTGGAGGAGGAGGCAGACAAGTCAACGGAGGCGGAGGACAAAGAACAACGCAGCAAGGTGGGCAATTGATTAGGAGACAAGGACAAGGTGCTGGACAGCAAACTGGAGGAGGAGGGCAATGGAGGCAAGGGAGCCAAGGAGGCAGTGCCGGCGTGAGACAAGGGGGCGCCCAAGGCAGCCAGGGAGGAGCCTGGAGCGGCGAAGGCGGAGGCGTCCCGGGCGGCGGCAGCAGCACATCGCATGGCAACGGAGGCGGATCCGTGCACACCATGGAGCACCAATACGGCAACTATCCGCCTCAACCGAACGGGAACGAGCAAGGAGGAACAAGAACAGTTGTGCAGGAGGTCCACCATCACTATCATTACGATGGACAACCACAGGCAAGTGCTATGGGACAAGGAGCCACAACGCGTACTGGTCAACAAGGCGGCCAACCCGGAGGATCGACGCAAACTGTGTACCAAACCGGTGAGCCAGGAGGTTCAACGCATACTGTGTACCAAACTGGTCAGCCGGGAGGTTCAACGCATACTGTGTACCAAACTGGTCAGCCAGGAGGTTCAACGCAAACTGTGCACCAAACGCACAAACCGGTCACCGGAGGTCACGCACTACGTGTACCAAACTGGCACCGCGGAAGTTCAACCGCAATAATGTGTACCAAACTGGTCAGCCAGGAAGGTCAACGCAAACTGAGACCAAACCGGTCACCCGGAGGTTCACGATACTGTATACGAAAACGGAGCACCGGGAGGTTCATAAGCCATACTGGACAAAGGTCGCAGGAGTCACGCATACACGCAACTATCCGATCGAATCCACGATAAGGTATACAAACGAGGCAGCAAGGGGTAGGGGAGTACCTAGAACAATGAACCCGGAAGGACAATATTACGGAAAGGCTGGCCCTTCAGGAGGAGAGGAGGCCACGGACTGATGGAGCACAGGGGGAATGGGTGGTGGAGGGGCAAGGATTAGGCGGTGGTGCGGCAGGCATGGGTCAAGGTATGGATAATGAGAGGCACTGCCGAGAGAGGAGGAGGAGCCATGGACTGACGAGCAGCAGGGGGAATGGGCGGTGGAGGGGCAAGCGGATTAGGCGGTGGTGCGGCAGGCATGGGTAAGGTCATTGGAATGACGAGGGCACGCCGAAAGAGGAGGAGGAGGCACGAGCTGACTGGAGAGCAGTAGGGAATGGTTGGTGGTGGAGGGCAACGGATTAGTGGTGGAACGGCCATGGAGCATGGGTCCAAGGTCATGGAATGAGAGGGCACAGCCGAGGAGAGACCATGGAACTGACTGGAGCAGA
>BOPP01000072.1:5369656-5390403 GCA_017312745.1 Gryllus bimaculatus | reverse complement strand
CGGATTAGGAGGCGGTGGTACGGCAGGCATGGGTCAAGGTCATGGAATGAGAGGCACAGCCGGAGGAGGAGGCCACGGACTGGGTACCGGGAGCGGGGTAATGCGTTCTGCTGGTGTGGCACGCTCTTTCCAAGGACAAGGCTCGAGAAACGTTCAAGAAACCCATGGACGCAGTCTGGAAAGAGGTCTCGGAGGTGATCACGGTGTGGGACACAGTGCTATTGGGGCAACAGCGGGTGGTGAAGATTTATCTTCTACCGGGGGCAGTAGTGGTAGTGGTGGATCTTTCAGTACGGGCAGTGGTAGTGATTCCTCAGAGGGCTCTCGAAGGGGAATGTTTAGAAGAATTGGCCAAGCCGCAGGGAACATGATGGGTACCATGAGGGGGGTTCTGCGCCAAGGTGCCGATGCAATGGGTGTTGGAGGTGCTGGTTCAAGTGGCGGAGTTCAAGCGCACTTGGCTAGTGGTCGAGAAGTCGGATCAACAGGAATGGGGATTGACAGTGCCACTAGGCATGATGCGGGTGGCGGTCGTCGTGCTTTCACAAGAGAATCGGGAGGAGGTACGATTCGGCAGATGGCCTCTGCCACCAGGCAAGCAATTAGCGGATAAGGCATTGCAATTGCAATAATCTAACGTGAAATGTTATATTGGCTGTGATTGATTTTTAGTGTACATTCAGTGACCATGATTGTTATAAATGTCGAATGATCAGGTTACAAGAATAAAATATATACTATTATTACAAACGCGTTCTATTTTAAGTTATTAGCTCTTCGTGAAGTATGCATAATTTCATTATAATTTCACAATAAACTATTTTATAAAATGTATACTTATGCTACAATTATCTATTAACTTGAAAACGAAACCTTCCAATGATGGGTAACTGAACACTGCCTACTTACATGAAGTGGAACACGTTAAATTTGCCCCACACAAAAGTCATTAACTAATCACTTGCACGTTCTCTTCACAGCTCATTAAATAAACAATGTAGCCGTGAATTACTTTAAAGAGTTTTTTGAAACCTTTAAACAATATTCGGAAGTGTAAAACCAAATCATTGCAAATGACTTTCATAAAACGCACACGTATTTATGTAATTTCGATTACCATTTAACATGCGGCGCCATCTACCCCAACGATACCCAACCTAGTGGCGGCGTCGCGTTCTCCCGCCAGCCTCCGCGCGCCGAGGGAAAGCGATTCGAGGCATTGAGATGAGTTAGGGGCGCGGGCGCGGCGTGGTGCGGCTCCCTGCGCACGGCGGCATTCTAATGAGATCTGCGACTGAGGCACGCCCCCTCCGGGCTGCCACCGTCGCCGCCGCGCCCGCTCCCAGGGACCGCGACCATCCGTTATCCCCCTCCGGCCGCGCCGGCGCCACCTCGCGCGACACGTTCTTGCGCCTATATCACGCGCGCGGGAGGGCTGGCGATGGGACGAGAAGCGACTGCGGTTGCTAGGGCGCGGGCACCGGGGATGGATACTTCACAGGCGGCGGTGGAGTCGGTGATAGTATGAGGGGCGGCTGAGGTATCTACGCCGCTGGTGGGATAGGAAGGGAGGTGGATACAGCAGTGTGGGTTGGAAGCGAAGGGGCAAAAGGCGCCTAGCAGGGACAGTAGGCAGGGCCGTCGAGGACGGCGCGCGCAATGGGGATACAGCGCACGGGCGTGCCACGCCTTAGTGGCTGCGGGTTTGGTAACCGAGGCGGGCGCGGTGGGATGGTTAGGGCAGGCGGTGTGGGGAGGGGGGGGGTGGGGACGACGCGACTCGCGAACGTTGCTCCCACCGTCGCCGTCGTGTCGCTCTGCCGGGTTCGGAGATATCTGCCCGCTAACAACGCACTTTCCCAGCAAGAACCGCTAGACTAACACCGCGGAACAGTGCCGCCGGTGGTAATTGCTGCTTCTTGCTCGTGGTAGTGCGAAGGTGGTAGCAACGGTAGACGCGGGGAGTGGAGTTATTCAGGAGGTTCGGAGAGAGAAGGAAGAACTTAAGTAATGACGACACACAGGTGGAGACGGCCAAACGATGGATGACGACATCTACGGCGTGAGTATGCTAGTTTCCTTGTAGCAGTGGTACGTGCAAGAATGTGCTGGTGGTTGGAGTGGAGAGAACGAATTGCATAGAAGACGAACACGTTTCATCTCCAGTGGGTTTAATTTTCCACTACTGATGAAATGACGCTGAGATATAGGCTAATGTAAACGCCAACTAATAGAACAGAGAGTACGAACGAGCATCGCTCTTAATAATGTGCACAAAGTATACTTAATAGGAAGTGTGAGTGTGCTACATAGGTTAAAAATATTCTACGTTAGTCCAAGTAATTAGTTGAATGAAGAAACGTCTCAGATATTAGAAAAATGTATTCGAACGTACAAATTGTAAAATCAAAAAGCCTGAGAATCAAAAGATAGTCCAACATTAGAATTGCAAAGTAGATTCAAAAAAGAGCGTCTTATCCGAGGCAAATAATCTAGAAAAATGAGTTTTAAAAAATGCGCATTACAGGTACTGCCAAAAGCCTAGGATCGCGCAAGGGCAATCCCAGAGCTGGGCGGCGCAGGCGAGAGGCCGCGGCCCCAGTCACGCGGAGCGAGTTGAGGAGATCGCGGCGCCGACGGGCAGAGGCGGCTCCGGCGGAAACTCTCTCTTTTAAAAGGAAGCGCCAAGTTTCGACCGCCCCTGCACAATGAGCACTTCGCGCTCCCCACCTCCACCACCGCCGGTCCTGTCTCAGTCCTCCCCACTCCCCACTCGCCATCACCCCGGTACCGACACGCTACCACCACCGCTGGCTCGCCTGCCCTGCAACTACCCTCCAGACCACTAGCACAGCCACACACACTTCGCGTATTCCAGATAACAAGGTTCCATCTGACTTTGAGAAAATGTTATAGGAGAATACTCAGAAAGAGTGAAGGTGATTACGTAAAAATGAAAAAATATATCATGTGCCTAGAAGTCTGATTTGAAACTTTTAGCAAAAAGTCATTCTGACAAAGCAGTTCGTGTGAAAACACGTGAAATGTGAAAACATCATTTACGCGCCAAATGTCAGATAGCACCTTGTCATTCTGACGATACGACATGACTCCATCACCATTACCTTTCCTTCCTGCCTGTTCTATTGGATCGCTAGCCAGTCTTGCTTGCACCGTCTTCTCCTCCCTTTCCATTGCTATCCATTCTCCCTAGTTGCCTAGCCTCATCCTTATACCACCTGCGACCTCTCCGTCGTGTGCTATAAGGGACCCTGCCACCTTCACTACTGAGGTCCAGTATTATACCCGACTTTATCACCTTAACTGCTCACATCTCCGCTATCGCTTCAGCGTCTCCATATCCACAGCCACTCATACCATTATCATCAACTCTCGCAGAGTAATCTTCCTCACCGTCTCCACCTCCTTCACTAGCTTCCGAATATGCTCTTCCACCGCTGCCTCCAGCACAATCATCTCCACCGCCCCCTCCGTACTTACTATCCACTCTTCCTTCACCTCTGCTTACTGAAATGTCCCAACATCCATTGTTTCAAAGCTTCGCAGCTACCGCTCCCCCTCCACTAGTGCGAACTTCGACTCCGAAGCCATCTTCTCACCAATCCCTACTCCCTTCGCCGCTCGCGCTTCCACTACCACTTTTGTCGCTACCGCCGCCACCGCCGCCTGCGCCGCTTTCATTAATTATTTGGCGGAGTCTGAGACGCGGAAAAGGTTCGCGCGTAATCTTTCCGCGAGCAGCGGGGAATCCCTAACAAAGCTAACGCCGCCGTTTGTTACGCGCGTCGCGATAACGTTAATAACGCGGGATCCGCCGCTGAATTATTTTAGGTGGCGGGCGGAGGGATGGGAGGGGGAGGGGACGGGGACGGCGGCGGGATGGAGGTATCCGCGAAGAAATCTCGCGCGCCAACTTTAACTAGCTGCAGGCCGTGTCGGGCCCGGGCGAGGCGACGAAATGTTCCTGGGCGACCCCGAGTTGGAGGAGGGGCCGAGATGACTTCATCTGCCTGGGACGATGGAAATTAGGCGGCTCGTTCAGGTGCATTCGTCCAGCGGAGATACTACCGCAGCTTTTACGATTTCTTTCAACGTCGTACATTTCATTCATTACTTGGTGGGAGAGGCGGTGGATGTTACAAGTATGTAAATGAAGGGACGGTGACATGTACCATCAATAAAAATGATGAACACATTTTTTTAGACTAAAAATACCCGGTACTTCCATTCCTCCCTGAGAATAGAATTCCTCCCATAAAACACAAGAGACCACACAACACAACAAAAGAGAACAGTCGTATGTTTAGTAACGGCACTATTTAATACAGAAAAGAAGTGAGGTGAATGCAACTGTGGGAGGTACGGGGCATTTCAAACATTCCACCATGGATTTAATGTCATGAGTTCTAAACCAGCCACACCCACTTGTTTTATAGTTTCTCTACTTTATGAACCTTTCTGTGCTTAGTAAGAAGTATTGTTCATCAAGAAGACAAGTTATTGTTTATCACAACTAAGCGGTAAGTATTTTTATTCCAAATTGCACTTAATTTGCCTCTAAATTAGTCATTTGTGGAAAAATAAGCAAAGTGAAAATAGAGAACAATATATTTTGGTCGGCGAATTTTGTTCAACCCCTCCAGTGATTCGTTTACCGTAAAAATGCATCGAAATTGCATCAAAAGGGGCATTAGGGCACTGGTTGCATTAGAGGTATCAAACACTATCCTCTGTTTTATTTCGCAAAAACTGCTTATTACAAGTTAAATTCTTAAAGAATTTAATTCTGGAGTTTACATTTCCAGTGATATGAAGATGACTTTCTTAAAGGAGGTCATCCACGAACACTCGCTTTGACAAGCCGAAGTGAGACCGGCGATCCTGCATATTAGTCATCGTCTGTCCGTAGAAGGACAAAAGCTGAATCTTAAAGTGCCGCTCATAAAGCACGAAAATAGGGTTTTTATAGAAAGACCGATAGAATGACAGTGGAAACAAATAGTTAAATCAAGTTTAATGTAAAAGTCGCTTTCAAACAAGATGAAGTCTGGGAGGGGTTTGAAGCTTTTTCAACAACAAAAAATAAAACAGGACTTACCAAAGGTAATGAAAACAAGAAGATTAAACACGTGTTAACATGGATGTTAGAAGTTTGTTAATCAGCAAGTATTTTTTCTCACAATTAAATATATTCCAACTATCTCATTTCCCCCTTCGCAAGCCCTATTCTTCATGATATGGGAGGTCTGGGAAAATACAAAAGAACTATTTTGATAATGAAGTGCTTTGAAAGTAGAATAGTTTTTATATGAAAACCTAAATTAATTTGTATTATTGGTTGGAAGGATTGGGATAATATTTTTATACAGTGCTCGATTAATCTCTCTTCTCTCCATTTCAAAAAATACAAATCATGAAGATTTGTTGCAGTAATATAATGTTAATGAGAAACAATTCGCAACATCTTTGCTTCGTGTTAAGTAAGATGTCTTGCAAAATGTTCGAATGAGTTAGAAAGCGGTAATTAAAAAAGTTGGGTATTTTTCAAATGTATTTTTTATAATGCTGTCGCTATTACCTTAGAAATGAGCAAGGGTTTCGAAACGCCTCTTAAAACAGGTAAAAGACGTAACTGCCTATACTCAGAACTCTAAAAACACCGAACACATTTATTTAGTTGCACATAGAGCAAATATTTCTCATCTTCAAATAAAGAGTCAAATAAAATTGCTTCCATTAGTTTCATGCAAGCTGAGAATATTGCTGATAAAATATCCGCCACATTACGACTTGAAATTAATTTGTTTGTTCGAAAAGAGCTTCATTAACTCAAACAGTTTTACTATTATTCTAATCTTATTTAAGAACCCTTGTATTAGCGTTTGGAATTAATATTGTGGGCATTCTAGAAAATAGTCCCTGCCATAAACACATGAGCCAACAATAGCCCTGGCAGTGGGGAGACGAGAGCACACAAAACAGGTGCGGGTGGGTGGGAGCGGTGAGGCACTCGGAGAGCAGCGGCGGAAGGGGACTAGGGGCGGGGGGCGAAGGCCCCGATCCGTGCCTCCGTGCTCATTGCCCTCCTCTAACGGAAGCGTGGAGGGGAGGGGCGGGAGGAGAAAGAGGGGGACCAAAAGCGAATTCCCGCACGTCGCATTCCAAGAGGCGCCGATAAATTCGAAGCCCCGCTAAGGGGCGGACGTATCTGGCAACGAACCGAATGGGTTGCCCTGAGGAGGGGGGGGGGGCGTTCCCCTCCCACAGATACTCGCGACCTCGGTTACGAGGCTTACTGACTATGCAGTTACCCCACTACGCGAATCGCGACCTCCGTTTGTGCAGAGGACTGGGATGCACATAGTTTCCGTTTCTTCATTCTAAAGTTCGGATATGGCATTATTCGCAAGGAAATGGGAAAAAGCTATCCTCCTCCCAGCATATTCTTTGTAGAGCCCTTACGTGTTTTCTATACGCAAACATGACCTCTATTGAAGATTTTTCCAAGTTCTCTTTTCCTCCTAAAAAGATAAAATCGATTTGGAAATCTACAAACCATACCCACCGCAAAAAACTAGTTTTAATGAACTAGCTTTCCAAGGGAGTATATTCTGATGTTGGTTATCCTTTAAAGCATTCCCCTATTAAGCGCTCCTCCACTGTCGACTCTCTATTCCGTTTAGAAAGATCTGACCTGTCTTCATTTTCACATACAGCGCATTAATTCCCTTTCTTCAACCACTTCCCTCACTACTTCCCCTCGCAATACTTGTTATTATTACATATATTTTCCGACTAATAAAGAAGCTTACAGCTACCGCGGAGCATAAGGAGGAACAGGAAAATAAATAGACATAAAAAGCACGTTCAACACTCAATACCAAATGCCAGATTCTATTATATAAATCTATTATCCTACCCACACTACTCCCTACTCTGCACAGCTGTCGGGGAAACGCTTGCTTCCAACCACCACATACCCAAAAATGCAAATGTCAAAGAATAAGTCCTCAGAACATCAGGTTAAAGCTGCCTGGTCTTATACCTAACCAAAAATTTCACAGAGAACTCCAAATGGAAACAGTGCTCGAAAACACATTAAAAGTAGCAAATAATTTCTATCTCCTTCCTTCATTCATTCCGCTGAATATTCACCTAGGCGAACAGCAAACATCCCAAGCGAATACAATTCCAAATTTCCGTTGTTTTTTCCTGCTTACAAAGACTCCTTAAACCCAAATACATATCATCCCCTAATCTAAATAGAATTTTTCACGTTCCTTCCTATTGCTCGATAGGGCAATCCTAAAACTACCCCCCTCATCAACAAAAAAAAAATAATCAAAATAAATTCAGCGCTTCTACAAGGCAACCAAACGAATTAAACGAGTCAGAGTATTAATCTCAATTTGTCAGGAATGCCGCAAATACAAATGTACAGTATGTAAACACGAAACCTCTGCGAAGACTTTTGTCGAACGAGAAGCAAATAAATTTAAAATAAAAAAAGCACGTGAATGACGCAAACTACACGGAGGATTTAATCAGATATGCAGATCTTTGAGTCCGACGAACAGACCGCAACGACGAGGTTGCAACGACGAGGAGCAGCACCATAAAGATCAACTTACACAAGAAGCATTTTAGAATTCCAAAAAACCACGGTATGTATGCCTTGTAAAGAGGAAGTGGCTAAGGTCCCAATGAAAGTATGGCCAGGAGTCAACACGCACACGGTTCTCCGCGGGAGACGCGCGTCGTGGGCTCAGTTGTCTCAGTTTCGGCCGACAACCTGCGACGTTCGTCAGAGTGAATGCATCTTGAAATGTTCCAGTCGCGGAAAGGTCGCAACGGCCGGAACGTAGGCAAGTCTGCCTAGAACGCGGACAGGCGAGTATCTAACGTCCTCGCCGCATGGGGGCGGGCGGCCTCCCAGGGCGACGCGCTTCCTCCTCCGCCAGCCGCAGCTTCCGGGCGGGGCGTGGCTGGGCGGGGCGGGGCGCGCTGCGGCTCAGGTGCCGAGCAGGCAACTCCTCGCGGAGTGGAGCGAACTCGCCGCGCCGCGACGCAACCGCAGCCCCAGGGATCGCCCTGCACCCTTTCCCCTACCTCCTCCTCCCGCCCCCGCTCCAGGGGGCTGCTCCGCTGAATCTTTAACCCCGCCAACACCCTAAGTAAACGCGCCGCTTATCTGGCGGCACTGGGCGGCTCGGGCGGGGAGAGTGGCCTGGCGCACGGCAAAGGGCGAAGACCCGGCCACGGGTTCGAGCTAGATCCGACCTCGCAGCCCTTGGTTTATAATATTGGAGGTTAGCGTCCTTTTCTGTATCATTTGTTCTGTAATAAACAATTCAAAAAATCACGATTCTGGGGTACACCATCTGCTTCAATTCCAGCATATGCACTTATTTCCTCACTGCGTCTCCATTCTTCGCGCCAATATTTATATCTATAGATATAATACACATAACACTGTTTGGTAATATTATCCTGTAGATTTAGATCCAAAGAAACAGCGTTGTACGTGGATCATTTTAAATCTATCATTAAGCATTGATAAAGGCACCACTGTCAAGAACTCGAAGCTGAGAATTAAATGACGTTTGCCATGCTTGAAAATCTTGTAGTCCTAGGTACAGAGAATCTAACTGATCTTGGAAATACTTTTTTTACTACTTTTAGGTTCAAAATATGGTTATGTTTTGAGATGACAGTTTTAAAACAGTTTATAAAATTAAATATTACATTTTAAAAATGTAATTGAGGAGTTATGAGAACCGAATCGTTTTGTATGTATGTATTTGACATTTTGGTTTTATTGTCCGACTTTGCCGGCTAGCTTACGGAGTGCCCCATACCTGTTCCTAGTTTAATTCCCAAGCTTGGGGTTTAAGAGACACATGTGGCAAACATGAAGTGTACGCTTCACCCTAACTAGCTAACTCGGCCAGTCTGAGCTTTTCTTCACATAACTACAGAAAGTGAGACAATATTAAAGGAAAACTAAACTATGTTTACCTCGACCAGGAATCGAACCCGGGACCACTAAACGGAAAACTAATACACTGCCCATAAGCCATCCTAGAGACCACTGAACCTTTTTACTGTAAATAACGGTTTTATAAATGACACATTTACTTCATTTTAAGCAGGTAATTTGTAACAAATACGTTGTGTTTCTATGCAAGTAATGTGCACTGCTTCGAGTATTCTTACCTTCGTTATTGTGCCTTTAGGGTATAGTTCTCAATACTCCCACGATGAACTTGGAATTAGAACATGTGCATTAAAATATTCATATTTGAAAATACATTCCCATTAGTTCCGGAACACAGATTTGTATTTCAAAGAACTAGTAATATATCCTCCCTAGTTCCCAAAATATTTCGAAAATAATAATTCATTTTATAACAGATAATTGTCAATAGCTTATACATACTGAATACGTTATGTCTGAAAATCGTGTTACGTAAATTAGGATCTACGTCATTCTGTGCGCTACATTTAATTTTCTTTCATACACTACTCGCTCCAACACTACTAGTTCACATTGCATTTTCCACGTGCTGTTGCACGTCTCGATGCAAATCAGTTGCGAATCTCAAGCAAAACGTAGCATCATTTATATTATTACATGCTATACCATTATTATATTATTTGCAAGAAATTGTATTATTTATGTATTTACATATCATCTGGTTATTCCCAATTGTATTGTAAATAAATTTATCTTATTTACTTTGTCTTTAAGAGCCCGTCCTAAACACTACCGACAATGACGTCCGTGCCATGCCTAGCCATCGTTTTCATTCGCCACCGGCGCTGCGCTAACTCTCCTACTCCCTCAATCACGCCTACAATACCCCCCCCTCCTACATGAACGCTACCAATGCTTCCAAAACATCTCTACACCTACCACAACCCAAGCTATAGCAATCGCAACCATCACTCCCTCTTTGACAACTACAACTCGCACTTCTGGTCTAATGCCCAACCACTACAGTGGTAACCTCTGGCGTCACACCACCACCTGCATCATCGACCCCGTCATCGCTATCTCCAACCGCCGCCAGTCCAGGCGTCCGCTTCTGTTTCGTCGCTTTACATCTTCCGCGAGGGCGTTGGTATGCGCCGGCAGGCCGCGGCGCCGCCGAGAGTTCCGCCGACTCCCATTCAACCAGAGCGTCGCCCTCCCCTCTCCACCCGCTAAAATAATGAACGTCACGTCCGTACGTCGCGTGCCCGCGCGCGGATTTCCCTCGTGTCCAAGGTTTCATTTTCAAGACGAGGGGCCGGGGCGTGCCTGATTTTTTTATGCCGTTTTTGACTCCCTTGACCACATTTGGGCTTCGTTGAACGTTAACCTTCAACAGACGCAGCTTTTTGTTTTTATTTTTTTTATTTTTTTACTTTTTATTTTGTTTTGTTATTGTTGCAACTGATCGGGAAAGTCTCCACATGAACGAAAAGAAGCGTTCTCCAAGCACTTTGCTCCGTTCCTACGGCTTCTTTATCGTTCGTTCCAAAATTGGGTCATGAAGGGCACGGGCCGAGAACGACCCAGTAAATTACACAGAGGTCTCCGCCAGACTGCGTTTATTTCTTTCACAGGGGAAGTTACAAGAAACTCGCTGCGCATTATGAAAACTAATGGAACAACTTCTCCGGGGCAATTCCAGCAAACTCCAATTGCAAAAGTGCTCTTTTCACATGTAAAAATAGCTATTCGTCTAGGAACTGCTGTAGAAAACGCGCGACAAACCCGCACACTAAATGATCGTTATCATGCGAGAAAGAAAAAAAACATGAAAACTGCAATTACTGTGTTTCTTTTCTGAGACAAAATACATTGTTTTATCATTGTGCAAGCTAGAAAAAATATATAAGGCTAGACAACAAAATTTCCATGCTTCAGCGCTATAATATAAATAAATACTAAGGATAACCAAGTAACTCAAAATAATTACATTAAAATTATTGAGCATTGCCCCACAAATCCATAATTCCAGATCCACGGCTCAATCTCTGATATTACACCTGGCAAAGTGTATAATATAACAAAAGTGTGACTCAAGCCTCCATAAACACATTCAATTCATCAAAACACTCTAAAAAAAGGGTAAGGAAACTCACCACAAGAAAACTGCCTTGCGCATGAATTCACACCAGTCATACCTGAAACAACAATACAGCACGTTTTAAATTAAATAATAAGTATCAGATACAGTATGAGCACAGTGTAAAGCACGTATTTGATACAAGCTCTATACAGTGACAGAATTACACGACACGTTCACTCATAAGTATTTTCACATATGTAAGATACTTTCTAGCTTAATAGAGTATTTCTGGCGCTTTAAACAATTTTACAAGTATTCTCAAATTTTGCATGTTTAAGGATTTTTACTTAGATTAGAACGCAAGAATATGCAAATTCCCCATTCCAACCGGTTGCAAGAACAGACTTTTTATAATGGTGTAATATTATAACCTTCTTTGAATAATGAAAAAAATTCAAAAAAAAGTAGCATTTTTGGCATTTAATAATTGTGTACATAGTATTTTAAACGCAGAATCTAATCCTCAAAACATAAAATGTAAGTTAAAAGTGAAAAAACAAAAACAAAAAACAAACACGGAAATGTTAGACATCTTGGAATAAGATTTATTTCCCGGAACCGTTCAAGAATCTGACGTAAATGAAAATTATATAAAAATGACCTAATCTTACGGATTCCATTAAAAAATAAATAACATTCAAAACAGTTGTCTTTTTTTTTGACAGTTAATACATTTTGTAGACAATATTTGAAACGCAGTCTTCAGAACGTAAAAAGTACGGTAAAACGAAGAAAGCGAGTCATCTCGGAATAAGAAGAGCGTTTCTTTCCCGGAACGGCTCAGGAATCAGCAGAGAAATCTTGTCGAGGACGGTGCGCGAGGAGCTGCCCTTTGAGGACGTCATCGCGGGGCGCGGGCGCCGCTTCGCCCCGCCCCGCCGCGCCGCTCGGCATCCGAATCGACAGGCGGACAGGTCGACCACGGACGGCGCGCCGTGAAACCCCCGTCCCCCGGTCGCCGGAATCTTTTTATACCTCCGGAGAAAAGC
This sequence comes from Gryllus bimaculatus, assembly GCA_017312745.1. Taxonomy (NCBI): domain Eukaryota; kingdom Metazoa; phylum Arthropoda; class Insecta; order Orthoptera; family Gryllidae; genus Gryllus; species Gryllus bimaculatus. The sequence continues at coordinate 5,378,273 of BOPP01000072.1, read as the reverse complement.
CCGTTAACGGCTCGCCACAAGTGCATAACCCGCCTCCACGTTAGGCTGCTCTCCAAATCCCCATTTCCCCCTCCGCGCCGCACCGCGCCGCGCCGCGCTGGGAGACGCCCCTTACCCTCCCTAGCAGCATCTGCGAAAGCGCCGACTGCTGGAGAAGTGAGCCAGGGGGTGAATGGGGCGGTGGAGTCTGGAAAAAGGAGGAGCTGGTGGCAAACGCCATTAACACACAAGGAAGGAATTGAAGAGCGGATTAATAAGTCAGCTCCGAAGGTACGAGAATACAATGATAAAATGATGAGGAAAAGACGAGAACGAGAAAAGTGCTTCACAGAATACCACTCAGTACTTCACAGTACGTCCAAATACGTAAAGGGCAAGACATAATCTTGAACAATAGTATCAATGCCCCTTTTACTATGAGAAAATGCTCATACGACTGACAAGACAAGGATAATAAAGTAAAATAAAGTAAAAAGGGAAATACATATCAAGCGCAATGATGAAAAATGAAGGATAAGACAATTACGTACGCACGAAAGTGATGGAGTCTAAAGAGAATGCCAGATGGTCCTCAGCGAATGTCTGCAAGACACATCTATCCTATGGTAAAATATTTGCGGAGTGAAATCAAAAACTATGATAAAAAGTTAGAGATACACCACGAGAATCGAATTTTGTAAAAAGGTATTTTAAGACCTAAAATAATAAGACATTTGTAAAAAATATTTTGTAGAAACAACGCAGAAGAGGGGAGGAAAGAGGCAAGTCAAGCACAAACGTCATCGCTCTCCCGAAAGAGGCAAAGGCGGATGAACAGCTGAGGCAACGGAGACGGCGAAATCGCCGCCACCCGCGACGAGCACATTCCAGCAAGAAGCGCTCTCGCAGAAGCGCAGATCCCCGGGCGGCGGGGGAACGGCTGGCCGCGCGGGGAGCCAGGCCGCCATGAGAGATGGGCGGAGGGAGGGGCGGGGCCGGAGCGGCGCGCCTTCGACGGAGCGATCTTCCGCACGAAGTCGGAGGAAAACGTCGCATGGGGGTGAGGACGAGGAGGGGGGGCTTCTTGCGACCTCCCCCGGAGGCAGCAGACGCCCCCGCAGCTGCCTCTCGTCAAGGGATCGTTATGCTAATCGTGCGCGCGCGCTCGCTCCCGCTCCCGCCCTCACCGCCGCCACGCTGGAGTTGTACGACGCGGGGGCGGTTGAAAAATCGGGCCGCCTAATGAAGTGAATAAATACACAAGAAGCGCCGCACATGAATCGCGAAACACGCACCGCGCTCCGCTCCGCTCCGCGGGATCGTTAATTTGGGAAGGCACGCGGTTTAGGGCGCATATTAATGCGAGAGCTGGAGGGTGGAAAACGGAGGCGACGAAGCCATAGCCATCGATATAGGAATACCAGATAATGGGAAATAAATGGAGACAAATTTCGAACAATAATAGTTACTTCTGTAATTAATACAGAATGTTGTTCTGGTTTAGAAGTGAAAGAATGTTGAACGTGCAACAATAGGATCGAGTTTCCAAATTTGAAACGAGTGTGTTAACATTATATTCGTACCGGTTGCATGCATTGATGTTTATACAAATTCATAAAAAAATCTTGTTTAAATTCTTGAAATCATTTACAATATTTGAAACGGCAGCCATTTGGTTTATGTTGCCCTATTCATCTGCTCCGTCGTCTAAGTTTTATTTTAATTTTATTTTAGCATTTGGTGTCCTATTAAGGGGGAAGGCTTTCTGTGGTTATGTCATCTATATTAGATGTTACTATATTATGCTACAATACCTCTGTAGTCTACGTTACATGGCCAAAACTACTAGTCTACAGAATGTGTACAGCCAAGTGTAACTTTCAAGTCAATAAAAAATAAATTAAAGTATAATTTATACAAAATCTAGAATACTAAATTACACAATAAAAACTTTTTCAATTTTCTTCTATTATTGCATCAACAGTAATTCTCTGAATATTTCTACTGAATATTCCGAACGATAAAGAGATGTTTTGGAGAACGCAGAAGAGTAGAGATAAGAGAAAAGGGGACCACCATTACAGATGAGCAAAAGCGTCATTGCTCTCCGGAATGAGATATCGGCACACGAACGAATGTGGAAGTGGCGACGAAGGCAAGTCGATAATGTAGTAAGCAACTAACTATTTTCAGAATATACAACGCACATTTCCAGTAGGTGAATACAATGAGAACAGATTACGAACCACGCGCGATCTTTTCTTCCCAATTTTTTTCCGCTTGCAAACTAATAGCCGGGCGATGAGTACATTAGCCGTACTTCCCTGTTAATCCAACAGCATCGCGAATTTTCTACCGTTGAAAAAGTGATTATACTTTTCGAGACTTACTGCAAGTGGAGTGGTGGACAAAGCGAGCCTTGAGACCTGCTACGAGCGAGCACAACTTTCTCGATTCTCCGTTTCCCTCGCCTAACATTTCACAACCTTTGTCATCGCTATCATTTTACGCATTACATAATCACTAATGGGAAAATATTACCTCAGCATTTGAAGGGTCTGTAAATCACAATAAATACATTTTAGAGACCTACAACCGACGCAACGCAACGTGAATAAATAATTTAAATATAAATTGTACTATGGTAATAAATACTTAAGAAGACATGTTTAAGAAACTACTGAAACCCTAAAGCAGTAATATTTTGATGAAAATAATTTTTCACTTTCTGACATGCATTCATACACAATCTCAAAAGTGTGTTCAAACTTTCACTTTCATTTAAAGTGACAATGCGTTATATTGGCCTAAGAACCGAAAAATTTACATGACAATACAGATCTCGGATAGTCCAAGAAAGGTTAATCCAAGATGCAATGCCTTATTACGAATTCAGAAAGCAGCACTTTACCCTTTTTTCTGGTTATAATTGTTTGTGGATACTTTCACAAAGACTTGTTATGATTGTTATGATGGATATGCTAGTGACAAGCACTTAGTCATGACACCTTCCAGAAATATGGAATCATGTGACATTCTCGAAATTCAATGGGTGGGACATGCTGTGTATAAAGCATGCGGGTCATTTCAAATATGAAGGAATAGAAACTTCATCAAATATTTAATTCATACTATCCTACATAACTGCCATAATTTAATTTCCCCCTGACGTTGTCTGAATAAATTCTAGAAACGTCTAGGTGTTACAGGGGGTCGAAAACGATCAATTGTATCGAAAGAAGATCTAGAGCGAACTCACACAATACGGAGTTACCCAAGTGAGATTTGCCCCTGATTGGTAGGTAGCTAATAGTGCACTGCTGTTCGACAGGCATTCATTCTGATTCAGTAAATGCAATTTCGAGTACCTCCAAGACATAAATCCAAGATTCTGTCTACCAATCAGGGCAAAATGTTACATATGTAATTTTGTTATTTCAGATACCTCCTCACAGGTTAATTTGCAAAAGTGATTATATTTGATTGCCCCCCCCCCACATGCTCTAGAATTTTGTATCATGTATTCTGAGACACCTACATAGCGATGATGCTTACAACATTTTTACAATAACGAGTATGAGAAGCCGATGCACTTACGACGTCTTAATATATTCCACGTATTCACGTGTTTAATACGTGTAGGTTCTACATTGAGATGGACGTATAGAACGGTTTTATAAGAGAACACATATTTATATTTTTTTCGTTTTTCCCGAACTACAAGAAGAGGGTAAGACGATTCAGGGTATATCTCTGCAAATTCACTCCCCACCGATTACCACCTGCATCTAAAATAACGCATGCAGCACGCTCGCGGGGAAGACCGCTAAGGAATAACATTGCGCGAAGATTATATCACTCACTCCCCACTGCATACAAGACTATTTGAGAAAGGATCATTTCCTTCACAGAACGCTGCCGGGAATATACGAGTCTGTTTGTGTGTACATGAATCAATACCGCAGGCGGCGCCCGCTCGGCACGCAAACAGGCCCGTAAGTCGAGGCTCGCGTCTATCGCGGATCTGTAACTCTTCGCGGAGGTTTTATTCGAGCGCATGCATTCGCCGCCGCGACCGAATTTGATCCCCGGAAATAACGCGGATTGCGCACGTTACGTCACCCGTTCCCGCTCAATAGACGCCCCCCTCCCTCCCCCGAAGGCGCAGCGACACAACAGACGCCTGCGGCGGGGCCGCTGTAAAATTTTATCTCCATTCACTTTCGCCGATTTTCGATTTCTCATAAAAACACGGAGCGCGGTCCGTCACCGCCCCGCGTGGTCCGTCACCCCTCGCGGCGCTGCACTTGTGCAGATGAACGCCCACGAATAACACACGATGGCCAACCGGGCGAGTGAGCGCCAAAGCTTTGACTTGCTGAAAGCCCGAACGAATTGTGTGAGCAGCATTTCAATAGAGTCGTTCACATCCTGATCGTAATCTGAAGGATTAGTTTATGATCGCATTTCGAAACAATCTGGGCATTAATGAAAAGACAATCTATATTACTTATTTTGTACGTTAAACTAATACGCCTATTCATAATATTAATATTATTAATAATAATAATAATAATAATAATATTAATAATACATTCAAATTTTTGAGACAGTTATATGTTCTTCTTCTCCTTCTTATTATTATTAACCTTACAATACTGATTTCGGATGCACGCAGAAAAAAAATAAGACGTCCAGTGTGTGAGAAGTGTTTGTGGTTTCATTAAATACCAAGGAATTTGAAAAAGTGTAAAAACATATATAATTCTAATTTCCAATGCGCACAGAAATTGATAGAAAACTATGTAGCCCCACCTTGTGAGACGTGTCCATGGTTTTGTTTGAAAGTCAGGGACTCTGGAAAAATGCAAACTCACTTATATTATTAACTTCCAAAACGGGTAGAAATAGCTGACGCGGCTATAAGGTTTTAAGCTAGAGAACACCCGCCACTGAATATTTATTATTCACGTGATGTGTTCCGAATTGCAATTTTTTTATATATTCGTGGTCTTGCAAGAAATTTTGTACAGTTTGTGCGTATTTACTACACAATATTATTGCGACAATAGGATTTGGTAAAATATTTAATTTATTGTGGTGTTTAACGAGTATTTTATTTCTTCTTATGCAGTGTGCGTAGGACTTTTTGGACAACCACTTTGTGTGGTTTAGTTCGGGGGATTCTTGCTGCTGTGGACCTACACTAGTGCATATATACTTTTAATAATTCCGAAAATTGTATTGAGTGGAAAACGAATCTAATGTAAAGGGAAATCGAGTGAAGCAATATGTAGATAAAACATCTAATAGATATTAGAATGTCTAGTCATTAATGCCATCATCAATCTCTAATGAACACAATTGTTATTTCGGACAGACTGATTGTAAGTGGTTTGCATATATACTATAATACCAATAAGAATGTTTTGTTTTTAATTTAAAATAATTGTACACATTTTTCTTCATGTACGATTAAAGGACACAATGTCATTTACAAATGTCACTACCAAACAATTACAACTCAAATGATAACTACCCGTCGTTCCGGGTTGTGCGCAAACGCCGTTACAATTCACAAATATCACGATTCCATTGCCAAGCCACGCGCCTGCGCGCTTAACGTGAGGACAGTGCAATGGCGGAAGTGACAGCAAGCGGAAGGCCGACGCAGACAGCGATGGCGAGATGAGGCGGTGGGGGGGGGGAGACGAGGGTCGCTAAATTATATAAGCCAGGACATGTCTGGTACGCGTAGGCGGAACACAGCGCGTGGCCTCCGGCGGAGGCGCCGAAAAGGCGGGGCGGCGGGCCGAGGCCAGGCCTGTCAAGCATCGGCTGCGGGCCTTGCCAGCACCACGCCCCCCTCCCCCCACCCCCCCCACGCCGACGCGTCCCCAGACGTTCTCTGGCCGCACGACGAACACACTGGCCCGCGATGGGATGGGGCTACAGTACAGAAATTGTACGGAAGTTGGGTAGCAACTACCATTTTTTGTTTGGAAAATAAAACAGTGACGAAATATCAAAGAATTCGAAAGGCTAGCTGGGTGCTGGATTTTGCTTCTCTCAATGTAGATATACTGCTAAACTACATTAGAAATAGTATGAACATACTGCCAAATTAAATCGTGTAGAAGAAACAGAAACATTTTAACCTTTTTTTAAGTACTGAATACTACAATTTTCTTTGCGAGAAAGTAAGCCTTGACATGTGAAGCTGTAGCTAGAAATCGTAGCGTCGTTTCAACTAACAAATTAGAACATTCGAAAAAATCGATTCTGGAAAATAAGCTCCACTCTAGCATGTAACAAATGTCACATGCCTATTAAACATTTTCGAACATTCCAATACGACAACAGAACAAAATGCCTAAAATAATTGCGGTGCAGCTAATCCTCTTGACAAACGGGACCTCTGAAGAAAGATAAATCACTCAAAGTAGTTTACTAACTCCCGCAACATTTTGCGGAACTCAGATATCAAATAAGTCAGAGTTGTCCAACTGGTGGCCCGCGATCCCATTTATTGTGGCCCGCGTAAGATTATTAGTCAAAAGTAAAAGTCCCCTGCATCCATGTCAGGCGAGAACATTGCGCCCCTAGCGCTCGCGCGCTGTCGTGGTCAACGCCTACGTAACAATAGGTTACACATAGATTTGAGATTTTTTCCCTACTAAATTCAGAAATTCAAAATTTCAGAGCAGCAGGGAAAACTGCCGAGTTCAACAATTCAAGAAAGTCAGGTGTATTACCAAAATATAGTATGGCCCGGAACCATGTTAAAGCTTTTTCTTGTGGCCCTTGAGATTTCGCAAGTTGAACAACCCTGAACTAAGTAGAGCTAAAAGGGACATCAGTAACATCCGCCGATGGAAGTGCATGAAGGAAAAACTCACAATCTACAGCAGGTTATACTGTAGTTCTTGTGCACGAAATATTTATTTGAAAAACAATTTTCGCTGATCGGCACCAGTATAGAAGCAATTCCTTAAAAAGGGTCGTAATTGAAACTTACCACTCATTTCATTCTTCTTCACGCGTACTATGCTAATGCTCTTGACCCTATAAAATCGAGTACAATAGATAGAGAGACGCTTACAAATTTTTCATGATTGTTTTACAGCCAAAGAATTTCTTTACATCTCAATTAAACGGTATATAATTGGCTCAATACAAAAACGAGAATTTCAAGTCTTGAAAAATGTATCAAGCACCCAAACACAAATCACAGCAGATCCACATATCAATCAATATGTTTTATCATAACACAACCGGTTGTGACGGTTTTATTAAATGCCAAAGAATCTTACTAATTATTCTTGACGAAACAATTAGCAAAATAACGCTTATTATAGGTCGAATCAGACGTCAGTATGGTACATGTATAAAGCACATAAAATTGTAGTCTGACTTAAAATCGTGCCTCTATGCTATTACATCATCTTTCAATACAAACGGCCTTGTAACTTTCAGTTCGTGACGCTTCTGAGAATCGATGGAGCTTAAACACATACTATGATGTGGGAACTGCCACTTTGACATGGATTATGGTTTTGAACTACCGTGTTCCCACATTTTGAATCCATTTCACTTTCATGATACACTGATTACGAATTTTTCTTTGCTCTTTCTGTATAGTTTAAACCTCGGCTAAAATAGGTCAGTAGTACAGATCCAAACGCCATTTGAGGTCATCAGTTACATGGAACGGTATTCCTGTCTTACGTTCAGTTACACCTTTTCGGTGTTTTTGTGGATGCCTCCCCCTCCTCACGGCTGAGCATTTCAACTGTGCGATCACCTTGGTTACTGCACCGCCCCGGTATCTCCATCTAACGCGCTGATGTAGCTCTAAGCTCCACCAATACCGCCGAAGTGTCTCGTAAGCCTATATTATTCATATAGTCCGAATGATATTTCTGCCTACTTGACACCTACGATGGGAGTAGAGAGATGTTACCCCTTACTCTGACGGCTGACACGTGGTCGTGTGGTCATTCTTGCATCAGATTACAACAGTAGCAGGAATCAAATCGCAACATACAACAATTAACGACACAAAAACGCACTCACAATGCATACCCAAAGAAGTAATGACGCTCTTCAGATAACAGTTGCTCCGCGCTAAAATATTTCATTTCTTTTCTTAACAAGTATCGGCAACTTTGCAACGACGTCAGCAGAATTTGAAGTCTCTGTTTTGATAACAGAACCACCACTCCCAAGTCAACAGATAGCTGTCAAGTAGACAGAAATATTATTTCAACAATACTTCGTACTTTTAGTTTCGAAGGGGCGCAGTTTGTAAGCCAATCGGAGCAAAATATTCCCCATGAAGATCTATACACTTTTGCATGCGTTTGAACCAACTGTCGAAGCACTTTTGCCACTCTGATTGAGGTATCTCCAAAACATGCATTCTGAATGCAACGACCGCTTCTTCAGGTGTCGAAAAACGTTGAATTCTCATTTTTGTTTACATACGGGAATAAAAAGAAGTCATTCTGTGCCAAGTGAGGACTATAGGGCGGATGACTCAAAAATTGGGTTTTCAAAAACGAAGTTGTTTGAGCCGATGTGTGAGAGCTCGCATTGTCGTGGTGAAGAGTGATTCGTCCCCGGCGGTTGGTTTTTT
>BOPP01000072.1:5350377-5364319 GCA_017312745.1 Gryllus bimaculatus | reverse complement strand
CCGCTCCGCTCCACTCCACTCCCCGCCGCTCCCGGCCGGCCGCTCCGAGCTCATCGGCGTCCCGCGACAACCCCGCGCCAGCGTAAATATTGTTAAACAACGGCCAATCCGCTCGGCGTGGCGGGGACGGGGCTGCCCGGTTCATTAGCATGGCCTTGTCAGCATAAATTATAATCAGTTTAAAGTTTAATTCGGTTTAGCCGGGGAAGTCATTTTGTTTACTGACTCAATTGCGCTGATTACAAAATTAATTTACGAGTCGAATTATTTTATCAGAACTACCTGCACTTTGCAAAATACTACGACCAGTTGTGCCAAAGCTCTAGTAAGCAAATTTATGTAAATTTATGTTTGTTCATTCCGCGTCCATTAACAAATTAATGCCATCGTTAAAAATAACGACGCCGGCGTTTAATACGTGCGCGACGACTGGCGCGATGGGGCCCGCGCTGTGCGGCAGCAAGAGGCGCGCGCCGCTTTACGGCGAGGGCTCATGAATAATCAGACGCGGGCGGCGATCTTCCGGTGGCCACTAACCGTATTAGCCCGCGGGGCGGGATGGCAGGGGAGCAGAGTGCGTTACGGTTGCGTTACTTCGCGAGGGCGGCCGTTTACGACGCGGCGGTGGCCATCGGCCGAGCGTAGCCAGCCGGCCGGCCGGCCATTGGACGCAGCGGCGATCGCCATGCGAAGACCTCGAGGGCGAGAGCAGGAGCCTTTCACCTTATGTCTTCATACCGCAACCCCGAACCCAGCCCTGGAATTGAGCGCGAGGGCAAATAATGGGAAGGAAGTAAATCGTGATTGTGCAAATGAAACGAAATTTTCCCATGACACGAAATATTAGTTTATTATACTCAGGATCAATTTATTGAAATTATACAAGCATATATTTTCGTAACTCACGTTGCAATCATTCTGGAACAACTAGGAACTAGCCTCTGAAATCTTTACAAACAAACAAATAAATATTCGACACACTAGATACGAGGTGAGTTGAAGATTAAACGACTTGACCACAATATTAAAATTTTACTATATTACGTAACCGAGGAAGACCGAAAGACAGTATGAGGAAATATTTATAATTTCCAGGAGAGAGAAAAAGTCACAGATACAAGAGAAAAGACATCTTTTAAAAGGTTCCAATTTTTTTCCAACCTCGGAATGTTTGGTTTATTTCAATCGGTATATTTCAGACGATTTATTTCACGGGAAACCACGACGTGATACGTAATGTGCATATGCAAAGATCACATGCACAAGTCTTGGTTTGCGACAACCGGCATCTCCGAAATAGACAGTGGTCTTAGTCGCATGAAATGACGCGCACTAAGGAAAGACAACCGTCAGATGCCCATTCGAACTCCCCGATTACGGACTACCAGTGCCCTGTTTTGAGAGACACGAAGGGAGCTGAACACACAGTGGTGGTGCCGAACTGAATCCACCGACACGTGACGTACGATAAAGGCGGAAACGAGATTTGGGATCAGTAACGACGGAGGACTCTGACAATGTACAAAATAAACGGTAATCGGACGATTCCGATGTCAATAATTCTACTTCCACACTATTGTCACTTCAGGTACCATCCTTTCACTCCTTGCTGTATATATAAGTATATATAAACTTACACCTTAAAAATGATTCAAATTCTACTAGCACGCTCCACAGATGCACCATCTCTGGTTGAAGTGCATAGCAATAACATTTGCATAGAGATAACTATCGCACAGCTATTCTGAACTTTTGCGAAATCGGCGCGTTAAATTTACTTTTCGTTACGCCACGTGAACACAAGTGGGCAAGACCTGGTCTTAAACACCGCCAATGAAACTTCGCGTGCCATGCTGCAGTCAGGGTTCGGTGAATGTTCACGAAATTAGCCGAGCAATGGTCATGAGAAAGAAACACGATGCAACACTTTCGAACATAAGCGCGTCAACACCCTTCTTTCAGAAAGCAAATCATGTGTAGTGTGTCGAATGTTGCCCTTTCCATGTATCTCAAGCACCCAAAACACACTTTCAATTCGCGTTCATCCGTTTGGAACTATGCACTAACGGTGCTTTAGAGATCTAAAATATTCCAGTAATTCACCTCTGTTTACCAACACAGTTGAAGTATTTCCGTGCGTCTGAGACAAACTCAACCATACCCGTTCCAGCTCGTTTCGACCCTCATAAGCGCTCACAGTTCCTCCGGGCGTTTCCGCCACCTGAATAGAGAGTGCGCCCCGATCTCCGCTTCCCAAGCCTCCGAACGGCTGGTCGCCCCCGATCCCACCGCCGCTGCCGAAGACCGCGCGAGCCCGAGGCTCGTAGCGCGGTCTGCGGTTCGAGTCGCGCCGCTGACAGCTCTAATTGGCGCGCCGGTCGCCATTAGCGTAGACAAACTGCGCCGGCGCCGCGCCGCCACCGGCTACGATCGCCAACAGCGTGGAGGCGGCGGCGGCGGCGCCGAGCGGGTGGGCGGCAGCGCCAGCTTGCAACGACGCGAGCACACCGCACCGAAATAAATGTACCTCTTCCGGGGCCGCCCGCGGGCCCCAGGCCCCGGGCCCGGTCCCGCCCCGCCCTCTCCCCGCTCGGCGGGCCCCGCGCGCCCGGGGCGGCCGCCGGAATAACGATGTGATCAGCGGACGTGCCCCGGGCGCTTAAAGTTCGGGCCGCGCCGCAGCGGTGGCAGCGCCCGTCGCGGGCGCCCGCGCTCCCGGCGTCGCCCCCGCCCCGTGCGCGAGTTTTGCTCCGTCAACAGGAGACAAATGACCGCGCCTGTATGAATTGCGGCGGCGGCAGCGGCACCTCGCGCGACCTCTGGGCGGCCCCCGGCCGGCCCGACGGGGAGGGTCAACGTGCGGAGGACAAATTGATGATGGGAATGTGCGGGATGGAGGGTGGGCCACGGGAAACGAAGAGAGCGTAGAGGTAGTTGATTCGGAGTAAGCGGAAGAGGATAATCCAAACGAATTAAGATATGAATAGGTCAAAAATATAGGTCAAGTCGTGTGGGAATTAAGAAAGGGCTGATAATGGTTGATGGTATAAAAGGAGGAGGGAAGCAGTTGCATGCAAGATGGACCGTATCAGATTCTGAGAGGGAGACGTGTTGGTTGAAGTTATAGATGGATTGGAAACATAAAGGAAAATAGTCACATGCAGGATGTTGTAAACAAACACTCCCATTCACAAAGATGTTTGTTTGGAACCCGGGAAAGGAGCATAAATGTTACCTAAACATGAGAGGTCTAATTAAGCCTGATAAAAGATGCAAAACACACGATTGAATGATCTGAAATAGGGATAGGAAAACAAAAAATAATATTACAATTGAGAATACTAATTCAATTTTGAATTGTAAGAATTTGTAGCACAACTCCTCATCCATAAAACCACAGAGGCCAGGTAACATTTTACAGAAACTATATAAGTACGATGAGATCGCAGTTTTAAAGAGGGATTCTCTGACATATTTCTACCAAAACGACCACCCTTTTTGTCCACGTGATGCCAGTGCCTTTGGAACGACGAGCATGAGTTACTTCCACGAGGAGGAGGATTGGCTCCATTAGCAAAAAAAAAAATGACTCACCGTTCATTTAATGACGAAAATCATACAGGGTACGTTTGATACAGGGAAGTCCCCTAACACTCACAATTGCCAGAAAAAAAAGTCTGGCCGTAGTGGTGGAAAACTATCAAATCGACCAACAAAACCCTTCCGAGAATGTGAACTCGATTGATTTCTATGCGACCACTCACACGACTGTATTATAAAAAGGATCTTGCTTGTTCATATTTCAAAATAAAGTTTCATTCACCATTTCAAAGAAATTTTATTGAACGAAAACGAAGCAGGCGAAGTATGGATGTTAACTTTTTTCGATAGCAATTGGGCCATTTAATAAACTTGAATTAGAATTTAGAATTTCGACTAAACAGAGATCATTGCTAAGGCAATATCTTGCACAACTGCAGGTTAAGAACGATCGGACAGCTATGTAAAAATTATGTCCCGGAGTATACTCTAAAATACGTCTTCATAGACAGTCCCGAGCAAGCAATCCGCCAATCAACAGCGGCCACGCCATTGAACACTGAGAAAAATTATATTTAAAAAATGCCACGGACACAGCCACCGCCAGTGGGTCGAGGCCGCGCCGCGCACGTGAATTTCGAGCTAGGCCCGCGCGCCCACGCACCGGGCGCGGCGATGCATCCGAGGGCGGGAACCGGCGTTCATAATTCATAGCGCCCGCGCCGACGTCGGCGGCGTCGCCGGCCGGGGCTCCGCCCCCGCCCTCGGCCCCTCGCGGCAGCGCACGACGCGACGAAAGGTGCGACGAGCTAGGGCATCGAAACGGGCGCCGACGTCGCCACACACATTTTCGTATTTGGAAATGTTATTTATGGGTTTGGAACCTGTATCTGATGAGTTGTACCTGAGAATAAATGAATCAATGGATGGATGGATGAGATAGAAAATAAGGATGTCTAGGAATAGAATGAATGGGATGAAATGTAATGAATGAAACGGAAATGGAATGGATGGAACGAAATGAATGGAATAGTATCGATGGTATGTAGTGAAAACGGAACGGGTTGGATGGGATAGAATGAATTGGTTGAAATGGAATTGAGGTGGGTTGGAATGGAATGGAATTCGATGGGATGGGATAGGATGGGATGGAGGAGGGTGGGGTGGGGTGAGATGGGATGGGATGGGATGGGATGGGATGGGATGGGATGGATATGTCGAAATAGATGGATATGTTAGATGGAACGGAAGGATTCATGAGATGGACGAATGGGATAGGATTAACTGAATTCTAGGATTTAAGAAATAAGTGAGACGAACACTGACTCGAGTGAATGCTGACTAAATATGAAGGGGGATGCATGGGACCCACTGAAACCTTCTATCAGGGTATTTCGGCCGCCATAAGTCCACATGCATCACGGAGAATTTTCGTGGTTAAACAGAATAACTTGGTACATAGATCTTATCAGGACGAAGCGAATAATACATATGAGAATTAGTTGAAGACTGTTAATAAGGGTAGCAAGGACGTAGTGAAAGTTGAAGAAACTGCGTTAAAATAAAGGGAGCTGATAGGTAAAATTAAGAATCCGAAAGGAGAGCGTAAGAAAGTGAACTATGGTAGGAGCAACGACAAATGAGTGAAAGAACAAGTAGCAAAGAGAAAATAAATAAACGTATAGAAAAAGGGGAAAAGTGAAAGGGGAAGATAACAAAGAAAGGGGGAAGTAAAGAACGGTCATATCAGATAGTAGGGCCATGGACATAATCGATCGTATCGCAATGAAACGAAACGGAACGGACATAGAACAACTGCGCATACCGTCCCAATGGCGCAGTCCAATACAAAAGAGCCGACGCTGCCCGCGGTGACAAGCGAACCTATAAATATTTGGCAACAGCGCGCGCCGGCCAGAACGCTTTTGCAAAAGCCCGCAAACAGCGGGTAATGCAAGTAGTGCTGTTTTTGGCTGCTATCAATGAGAGGAGAGCGCCAGGGCTTCCATTCAACCTCTGTACAAACAGAAAGCGCCTCATAAATACAGCATGAGGGTCCCCTAGCTGCGCTCCATGTGTCACCCACAATCTGGGCCTTCAAGATTCCACAGGAAGGCGATAATGTATGGAGAAACACGAAAAATTACGTAACTTCGTGATGAATCAGGTTTCCGGAGTTCAATTTGAAGGTCTTGTAATATCGTAGTCACCGTCATTCTTGAAGTTTTATTACTTTTACCATTTTGAAAATGATCAAATTCTACAATCTAATATTTTACAAGTTTGTAGAATAACCCTCATGTTGGTGTCAGTCATTCACAAGTCTTTTTCCCATCTGAGTTACGACAACGAATAATTTGCAGTAAAGAAATGAATTTTGGCTATTATCAGAAGTGGCTAGAATAACGTCTACCACGCAATGTCATTCATTTTGCCGAACCTAATTTTTGCAGAAAATAAATCAAAAATATTAGACTAAAGCAATGAACCACACTAAATTGTATATACAATTCACTGATAGCAAATGGCATTGTAAATTTTTTGAATCTAAAACCCAACTGCAAAGTCTTAGTCAAGATTCAGGGTTTCGTGACTTAATTCTATTTTACAGACAAACATGAGAGTTTCTCACTAAATGTCCTACTGACAAAATATGACCTTGTCTCTTTTAAGCAAATATTGTTACTCACGTCACCACTCTAAATCATCAACACTACATGCGATACTGATGAATAAGAGAAAACTAGTTTTCCTGAACATTGTGTGCAATCCTGAATGTCTTTACATACTCTAAGAATGGTTAAATAAGCGACAAGCATTTATCAGTTATTAACATAATTTACATTACTCGTTAAAATACAATAACATTTATACAGAAGTCGAATAAAAGAGAGCTTAGTAATGTCTGAAATGAATAACGAACGGTATTCACATTGTCAAGACGTTATGAACATTTTAAAAACATATTATGTGTATGTAATGTCACATAACACTTAGCAATTGTATTGTACGAATTATAAACTAAAAAAATGTAAGTACCTTTGCTTTAGATATCAATATACTGGAAACATCTTTGATGGATACTGAACAAGCGACTAGATTTCGATTAATTTCCATTCAGTGTCTATTCTGTACCGGAGTTTAATTCGTACATTCATCCTTTGATGATGATAATGATGATGACGATTCATGCAAACATTTAAAAATATTTAAATATTACTGTTAATTAAATATTACTGTAATTGAAATAATACCGAAAAATTATTTTGTTCTCAACTAACAAAAGCCAAAAGTTTTCAAGACTTAGACAAAAAACCATGTGACCTCAAGATAGGCAAAAAATATTGCATTCAACAAATGGGAATCAAACGTATCCGTTAACAAAAAAACACTCGTGGGAATGAATGGCAATTTTGTTTCTTAGTGTTATTACGAAAAAAGATTCATCTTTTTAAGAAAAAGTTGTTGCCATCATTTAAAAATCAACAACTGAAAGAGTTTATGTAGAAAACATCGAAGCCACAAGAGTTAATATGTTTGAAAAGTGGGTTAGAAGGTTGAAACATATATTAAAATTTCGAGAAACAAGGGTGCATGCCGAAAATTAGACATTTGGGGGATGGGACAGTCGAAGAGGTAGATACCTTCTACGTATTCAGTATTAGAATAATAGAAAACCCTCACAATATTATTTCGTGTCGTTCAATATTAAGTTTCTAAGACTAATTAAATAAGGGAGGCTTACACATCCTGGAACAGTACAATTACTATTCACGTGAAACCAGGGTTCAACATTTTTCTGTAAATGTAATATTTTACAGAACAGTTCAACAAGCATTAAACAATTAATTCCATTAAAATTTAGTGCTTGTACTATAAAACCAGTTAATAAGAGCAAGCGATAAAACATTACAAGCATATTGTCTTTCATTCAATGACAAAAAAAAAACACAAAATATGGTTAAACTTCTCTGTAAACGAAATCCATTAGTATCTTAAACATTACGATTTTCGAAAATTTCTAAATGTCAGAGGTTTTAATGAGAATCGAAATTGTACTATGTATGCATATTTTTATATGAGCAAAAATAATCAAGAAAATATGTTCAGCCTTTTCCCATAATTTGTCACTCGAGCGTCATTTAGAGTACGGCCAAAATTAAAATATCTTGATGATTTCCGGAACAGCGCAACTATATTTTACTACTGAGGTATTTACTAAATGTTAGCTCAAAAACTTCCACTCTGATACAGTTATGCGTCCCATATTCAGCCATCCTGACATCAATCCATAAAGACTCATCGATTTCCGGGTACAAAATTACATGTAACTCCTCTCTACGAGCACCAATTTTAACCATCTCCGAATCAGCATTAAGAGACGTTCATTATGGCGTGCGTACAAAGGGGTTCTCTTAAGACAGAACCTTAAACACGGGTTTTACAACCGATATTCGATATATCGCAGAGGTAATTTCAGTAATAATTCTCCCTATACTACAGAACCAGGGAAGTAATAATTCTATGTATATCACATTTTTTCAATATTCCGTTGTAATCAAGGAACGAATAGGATATTTTATTACAAATAACATAGAATCTAGCATCACAGTGGGATGTACCGCACTTATGCGTGTTTAAGCATTTCTTCTTATTTTGATATTGTTCCAAGAAAGTTATTGAAACTATTCACACAAAAATGACTTATATATGCCATAAGGTTTGAGATAAAGTGTAACATTAGACTGATACGAAGATAATAACAAATCGCACAGTCCGAACAGGCAATCTCAAACTGCCAATCGAGTGTATGTACCACTAATCTCTCATTACACAACCTCGCAATTCATGCGCGTTTCCGGTGTACACATTCTACTCCCCTATTCATCAAAAAAGAGACAGTTATGGCGTTACGACACATGGCACATGCCATTGCTCAGAGTAAAACAAAACATCACTGACCATGGGAGACCGCTTGACCTTGTCAATCCACAACCTCCCTAGGTCCGAGCTCGCTTCCGGTATGCTTTTCTCATGCACTATTAAACGACAATTGGGTCACGACACGTGCACAATAAACGACGCTGTGCAACGGGGCTAAAGCAGATTACCGGTCAAAGTAGCCGTTCATGTATTCCAATCTGCTCATCATTCACTCACGCTGGTGAGCCCGGTCGGTTATCACATCCCATACATCTTTATATGCGGATATAGAAACATCGCCAACCAACACAAGACACTATTCGGCCTCGTCCAGCCGTGAACTCGAGAGGGTGTAGCAAGCAATAAAACTTTCCCGCACCCCCCAAAGCGCCCCGTCCCCCCGCTCCCGCTCACTCACCCTGCCCGCACCCCACGACGAGCGAAGGGAGCCGGCCACCGCCCCCGTCGCACGCCCCACGCCGCGCCCGCCGCCGCACGCAGCGCCCCCGCCGCCGCCATGGAGCTCAAACGCAGCCGCACTCCGCCCGCCTGCGCGCGCCGCCGAGCCCCGCTCGCGCGCGCCTCACGCAACGCGCCCCAGTCGCAGACGCGTTCTATTTAGGCGGGTCACGGGACGGCGGCGCCGGCGGGGCGGCGCGGCGTTGCGGTGGCAGCGCAGTCGCGCACGCGCGCGCACTCGCAAACGCCGCCGCCGCCCCCCGCGCGCAGTGCTCGAAACCCACGCGGCACGTGGGCGAAAGCCTCAACACGCGCGCCCGAGGGAAAACGATCCGATGAGCTGCCGACGCAAACGACATGAACGACAACGTGGACTAACGGAATGAGAAATAAGTAATAGGGCGTTTTGCACGCCTTAGCGGGCAGCAGTCGACTGCAATCTCGATCTGCTGCACATGCGCAGATGCACAAAATTGATGCAAAACTTAAACTGCGCATGCGCAGATCGTTAGTGCTTTCGATTGTTTTAAAGTTCGAAGGCGCAAGAACTCCCTATAAGCGCTACAGCCGGCTAAAGGCGGCTCCACACACTCGTTATTCAGCGAGTAGCGAACAACCTGTTTGCCGAGTGACGAGCATTTGGTGCCCGTTCTACCCACCACGAGTAGGTCTTTTGTACATTCAAAGGAAGCGATAATTCGCCGAACACATCAGGTGTTCTAGATTGGAGAGCAGTAGTACGCTGCTCGGCGAATGCCAAATGTGGGGAGCCGCCTTAAGATCAACGTAAAAGTAAGATACTGAAGGGATCAACACAGTATAGTGCTAGGTAAGCTGAAGGATGCCGTAGGTATCTTAACGCAGACGAGTCACTCCCAAACGTGTTCAAAAACAGCAGCAAAAAAAGTCATTCATAGATTCGCAAGTGACGCACAGTAAGCTAATTCAAACATCACTAATACACGTTCGGCACATGCTTCAAATGGATGAGACGCGGTAGTTTCGAAACGGAGTAAAGTCTTCCAGAGAAAGTATGAAGAACATATTATCTCACAAATGTTATGACCTTCTTGAATACTACCTCTTCTCTCTCAGAGTATTCATCATAACTCCACGCGAATCTACATTTCACAACGAAAAAAAGATTAAGAAGTTTTGTACATTATGACTCCGTTACTCATAATCTCAGACATTTGAGAAACTTTGGGCCATCATAATCATATCAAAACGACCTTTACTGGAAGAGCCATATGACAAAAAACTTCGTACCACAGTTATGTAAGGTTACAATAAGATTAATTTAGCAATTGTCTGGGCCTTTGCCAAAGTCAAATCGAATACAATGAAGACCATTTTTAGAAAGTTGATTTATAATGTATTTGTAAATGTAATTTGAATACTGGGCAATTTTACAAAATTATTAGCGGCACGAAATACGTAATAGGCTAAAATTCCTTCTAATTTTTCACAGTTCTGACGAAGGTTTAATAACTTATAAAACCTTTTTCGGAATCAGTAACATCTGTAACAATATAAATTATTTTTTAAACTGATTTTCTCACCGCGTAATACTGGCGTACGTATCAGTGACAATGGTATATTTTTTTAGGAAAAAACAACAAAGAAAATAAAGAAAATTGTAGAGAAATTACGTAAATCAATATCCATACAATATGTTGGATTAGAAAATAAACATATACACTTATAATAAAATATGGTACAATTGTCGAGCCCAATACCATTACACTTATTCAATTTTATACAGATGTGGTGCAATAAGCAGAATGGCATAGGAGTTTTCATCAAAACTCTGATAAAATCTCGACATTGATCATTATCTACATCGCCCAACACAACATGCAATGAATTACACAAGCCCCAACAAGCTAAATATTTTTTTATAGACTTTTTCAATTAAGGCTAAGTGGTACATTTCGTTGATCGTTCATACTGCAAACGGTTCAAATTCTAATACAATGTAATCAAAATCTGAATGCAGTTAAGCCATAAGTTCCTGCATTTTAATACCAAGTTATCTTCCCCAGCATTCATCATTCCCATTCCACCCTCACACACGCGTTATCGGAAAATCAACCTTCGCCCCTTGAAACAGCCAGCGCGGGCCCACAGTACGCGGCTCTGTGCGTGCCCGATGCTCAGATGTCTGGCAGGGCCGGCAATCACGCAGCGCCCATCAGATAGCGCTGGCAACAGGCGCGGGGGCGGGAGCGAGGCGCGGAGGGGTGAGGGGAGCGGGAGGGGCAGGGGCAGGGGGAACCGTGCCACCGAGAACGGCGCATACTTGCACGCCGGCAGCGAAGGCGACGCACTCGCGTACAGGTATCGCACAGAGGCGCGGCGCGGCGCGGCGCGGCGCGGCCTCATGCAACTGCTCGTGGCTCTCGCCGCCAGCACGCGTTTTGCCCTTGACAAGCTGCACGCAGATCCGAAAGCTCGGCTGAAGCTTAGCAACCTAGACTCATCCAGATTGACAGAATAGTATTCATATACATCACAAAATAACAGTTCTTGTCATGCACGAATGCCCAGACCGAAAAGGCAACATTGTACAACATGTACACGCAGGGGCGCCCGGAGAAAACAGATCTGGGGCAGTAGATCCATAGGTCCGTATTTCAAACAGGCGTTATATAGAAAAAGAATTCATTTATCCATGTAATAGCAATAACTTAGCGGATAATTCGAATTAGAAGTAAATACATTTTATGTTTTGAATGAAGAAAAACTATCGAACCCCAACTATGGCGGCGCCGGTACAAATTTTGTGATACCACGTGCCATTTCCGCCTCCTTGGCACCATGGGAATAGATAATTTTGAGACTAGATTGTCGAAAAAAAGGTCTAGCTCGTGACATACGTTACACGTTCATTTGTACTAATACAGATATTTCAGTCTTGACATGGATGTAATTTTACTTTGCAAAAACAATTAGTCATAAAGAAAAGAAAATGACATTGAGCCAAAAACAGAGGGTCGATGAAAAGCCTTCATACAAGACTACCACCTTTCTGTAAAGAGAACAAACCTAATTATCGCATCGATTTTAGCACGCATTGTAGAAGTTTATTAATTACAGAGCCCTCGGTCATTAACAAAAGACCGAATCGCCTAATTAGTTAGAGAGCTTACGAAATTTGCTATTTCATTTTTCAGTTTTTATTGCCCTCCAGAACACAATTTATACGCAACATCTGTACTCTTGTACATCAAACTTGTATATTTATCATAGTTTAATAACTGTGGCACGAAAACGATAAAACTGCAGTCTATAAACGTATCAAAATGTAATAATGTAAAATTGACCTCTATGCTTTGAGAAGGTTCAGGTTCAAGCGCCGGTGCAACGCGACTCCACTAACTCAAGAATTATTTATTTAACGGATTGTCAATAGAACCAACGAGTCCAGAATTTGGCCCCGAAACCTGATACGCACCCGTCAGCTGACAGCCTCTCGTGCTCGCCAGGGTCGCGGATTGCACGCGGCCGCACAGGGCGAATGGCGCGTGCGGCAACTGCCCGACGCCAAACTGTCGCGGCGCTACGCGTGAGCCGAGCGACCCTCGACTGCCGCTGTCGCCACGCCGCTCGATGTATCGACTTGCGGTGCCAATCGATTGCTGGCGCCTTTCCCTATTAAAGCGGTATGTCGATGAAACCGTACCTTCTCAGTATTGTAATAACCAGCCAACTGGTTTGAACAGTGCCAGTTATCAATGACACAAATTCTTGTAAGGTTCGCGTGACGTATAGTTCTTCTATATTTTTGAATCAATAATGGAAATATGAATGGGCAAGTTGACACGCAGATTATGCGGTTAATATACGAGTATGTTCTGAAAGTAGTACGTCAAAAAATCTTTATATTCGTATGCTTTGCATTCTTTTTTTCAACAAAGAACTCTTTGGACGGTCACATTGCCGAGATCGTTAGGGCAGTAGTGCCGAAGCGGTCTCGGACCTGAAGACCGCGGGTTCGAGTCCCGCCTCGGGCATGGGTGTATTTGTGTAGGACATCCCTCACCATTATCATAATCTCATTGTTCATAGACCCAGGGCTAACAACCTCGGGGAATAATGTTCGAGATTCAGCTAAACTGCTGATCTCCCCCCTCAGGATAGCACTGCACATGCTAAAGCAAGATGCACGCGGGATTGAAGCTGGCGAGTCCATCTGTATGTATTCCTTCAACTATTCTCCATTAGTAACTAGAGGTCATCATGTCAATAAATATCATATTCTGTTTATCTGCTTCCTTTTAACTCATGAATATTAATCACCTATTTATTTGCTTAGTATTAATTTTTAATCCTTAAGATAGTAACGTTGGGTTTCACTATCGCACTTTACTCTTCAAGAGGAATCCTAATGCCGGGATCGAAACGTTGAAAAGCGTTGTTGGACAATTTGATATTTGCTTATTCCACAATTTGTGTGTTTTAAACATTATGAATGTAGTAGTGTGAATACATGGGAATTATTGTTCTCATAAAACATATGTTTACATTTGATTTCCAAAGAATGTTTATATCGGGTTTTACATATCTGATTTACAACGTATAATATTAATCTTCTGATAGACTGTGTTGTTTTATTTAATTGTATTTTTTTTTAAACCTATGTCTGTTTCTGGTCTCCACGGCAAAAGAAATTAGTATTTGAAACGAATCGAGTGCACTCAAACCCAGGCGAGCACCCTCCTGGGAGGCTGCGAAAGACGAAATCAGAGCTGCGGCCGTGCCTCGCCTGGGTTTCCGGCGACGGAATCTCAAATGCGACTGCGATTAAATTTACGAGCGGGGCGGGACGGGGCAGAGCCGGCAAGGAGGAGCTGAGCGGATCGGGGCGGGGTTAAGCGGGAGAGCGGGGAACGAACAGAGCCGCAGCGACGGGCTAAGCGGGGAGAAGCGGAGTAGGGCTGGGTCGGGTCGGGGCAGGCTGATCGGGGAGAGGAAAAGCGGAGAGAAGCGGGGCGGGAGGAGCGAGGCTTGAAGGAGC
>BOPP01000072.1:5337635-5350370 GCA_017312745.1 Gryllus bimaculatus | reverse complement strand
AGGTGCAGAGTAGAGCAGAGCGGGGAGGAGAGCGAGGCGGGGAGGGCAGGGGAGAGCAGGGGAGGGACGGTACCAGGAGAGCGGCACGCCCGCGACAATTGCCCGCGGACGTGAGGTTTAAGAAGATAACCCTGGAAAAGTTTGGAAAGTCCCCTCGCAAGTGTCGCCGCAGGCCCGGAATGGGCCCCCGCGGTGCTCGTCTTTTCAGCGCGCAGGAAACTACCGGAATACGCCAAGTGAAATCGGGAACACCGCAGCGCAGCCGGCTCGGCACCAACGAGACCAGCCGCCGAGATTTGAACGTACAAAAATGTATAATTCTCAGTGTCCAGATATCTCGCACCAAGTTAAAACCACGAGTTGTGAGGTCCGTAAACAACGCGGAAACCGCACATTTTATAATTCGATTCGCCCGATAGAATTATACAATCTTTACAATTGCTCATATATTAGACATATATATTATCTTGCATAAATATATTTTTAAACACGAAGACAATCGCCGAACATTTTGCTTCACTACACTTGAATACTTTATAAGTCCGGAAATTAGAACCTTTTTTGGCGTCGTCAGCACGGTGAAGAAGTATTTGTATTTTCTTTGCCTGCGAACTCTAGGAAGCTTAGGTATCTTATCCGTGACCTTGTCATGCCTGACTTAACAAGAACGTCAAATTTGCATTGGATGATTTTTTAGAGTATTCCACTCAAGAAATGAAGTTTTAACGGTATTGGTGAATGCAAATCAGAGCTGTTATTCTCAAACAAATGACCAATTTTTATTATTAACACCTCCTTATTGAAATAGAAAATGGTGTGGCGTGAGATCGCGTTTTTCGTTACGTATTACGTTTTGGGGGTTGGTACGTAACGAAGTAGTGAAAAGTTTAAGAATTTGAAGAAGAAGAAGAAGAAGAAGAAGAAGAAGAAGAAGAAGAAGAAGAAGAAGAAGAAGAAGAAGAAGAAGAATCTTGGCATTACATTCGAGATTCTTTGATTAAGCGAAAGATTAAAATAGTTACTTTCAAAAAATTCACTTCAAACTAAATTGAAATGAATTCTAAAATATAACTTTCATTTGTTGATTTTCTTTTATAATTTAATAGTACTCAATTTATAAACGTTAACTTAATGGCTTCATGGTTACATTCAACTCTTTATTTCCGAGACTCCTTTTGCCTCTAATTTCAGCCAGATGTGAACATAGATGAAATGTAGTATCATGCGAATAAATCTTCCTTTATCACCACCATGTTTGAACTAGTCTTTTAGAAATAATCGCTGGGTTCTAGAAACAATTTGATACTGATAACGAATGTGTACAGTAGATATTGTATTGCACTATGAAAATAAATTATGTTAATAAACGCTGATCTTTCCGAATACACTGTGTTTTCCGTCAATAACTAAAGATAGTATATGTCACAGAACGTTATCTTTCTATCAATAAGGACTTCCTTGCAACCACAAGTAATATTTGGCATCCTTGAGAAGGTATTTCAATTTAAGTGGTTGCAGGGTAAGCATAATAATTAAATATGTTTCATCAATAACAACACTATAGGTAACTATTTATGTATAACAATGTTTGAAGAATTTGAACGAATAATTAGCCTTGTTTCTAGAGGTGTGAATTACATATTTTCTTACTGTCAGAAATTGTTGGCTTTTCCACATTATTGGAGTAAGATAATATTGTCAGTTTTCTTTAACCTCCTATCGTAAGACATTATACAGAAAACTTAAATATACTAAAATATGATGAGTGGTGTCCGTTTGGATCGCATTAACGCAAGAGGAGAGGAGGAAAAGAAACACGAAAGGAGAGGAGAGCGTTGCAATGTTTGAAAGCTAAAGCTCGTCGACATGATAAACAAAGACAACGTCAGTAGTTTTAGTAACAGTATTATCTTACAGCTGCTGGTATTGTTAGTGTATGGTTTAACACTATTTACGTGCACAATACAGTAAATGCTGTAAATGTGAATTTATCAAAGTAGATATCACACCAAGCATAATAATACTACGAACTCTACTAACGAATACGACACTACGAACACTAAATCCAGCAACAAACATATAAATAGGTTCAGTCAAACAACAAATATTCTCCACTAAGGACGTGACCAGATGTTACGCTGTTCAATATTTCACACCCGCACGCTAAACTGAAACAGCATTCTTTTCTGAGTAGTGAATGCTCAATGCGCGCTGGATTTCCTCGAGACACACCAAATTGCATTCTTAATTGCAGTCTCAATAGTTGTAACAATGAAGGAAATACCTCCAAGAGAAAGAAAAGAGATCTGTAGGCAGGTCCGTCACATAGAATAGAACAGCGCGCAGTATCGCATTTATATTTTGCTCGCGAATTTTACTCTGAATTATTCATATCTGCTGTAATAGAAATGTCGAAGAACTGCTTCACAAACACGGATGTGATAGGATGCAACATTACTGAAAATATAATATAATAGCAAAGAACATTAAAACATTGTGTGACCATAAAGAAAAGTCTGTTCTACTACTGTAAAGATAACCTCCCATCCAATATTACAAAATGAAGACATCTCAAACGTATAGATTACAGTTTTATATTTTCCGAAGCAACAGACAGAGGAGGAGCATGAATTCCAAGAGAGCTTTTCGCCTCCTGGCTTTCGCAAGCTAAACAGTCCACATTCCGATATAAATCAACGCTAATCCAACTTCAAACCCAGCTCAGCGGCGTCAGCAGAGAGGGGGGGGGAGGAGCAACGGAAAACGACAGCGAGAATGAACACGGCAAAAGAGGCAAAAAGAGAAGAAAACGAGATGGGGCGTGAAGATGACGACGCTGTCAGTAGCGGGCAAGGAGGGAGTGGGGGTCGCGGGGACAGGGAAAGCGAGAGACTGAGCGAGGGAGAGGGGAGAGCGACAAGGGGCGGCGACCCCCTCTTTTAGGCGCGCGGTGCCACCACCTCCGCCATGAATGTGTAAGAAGGCGGGCTCATTTGGCTTCATGAGAGCCGCCTCCCGCTGCTGTATTCTGAATAATTCAGAGGCGCGGGGGCGCGGAGCGGGGAGGGCTAGGGGTATGGTGGAGTGGGCGGGGAGGAAACAGGTGCGGGCGCTGAGTGGCGCAGGATAGTTGTGCCGGGGTGGCGCTACGTTTGTTGTCGACCCATACACAGGCGGGGACTGGATGGGGACGGGCGGAGGAGGCAGCAAGAAGAAAGGCGGGCCCGGGAGGAGCGGCATGGGGTGGCGGATTGGGTGGGTGCAGTCAGTGTGACTGTCTTACTAAATGGTCCTAAAACCATCCACGCAGAGGTAGTCCTGACGACTCGGCCAGAGAAGCTGTCCTTCGGACGTGGTAGCGGCCACGCGGATTCCAGCCAAGGCGCACCGGGGTGAGTCGCTGGTGGTACCGACGCCCCCGGCAGGAGAGGAGAACACCATAACCGCAGACAACGGCAGCAGTTGCAATGGAGGCGACGAGGGTGGACCCGTGCTTAGGACACATCACGCCGCCGTCCGCTCTCCAGCACCGCTCGGGGGCCGTTCTAACGTTCTGCGCTTTTTGGCGGCGGAGCACGCGGCCCGAAGAGATTTGTGGCCCTTTGTACGGATTCGCACGGGCCAGCGCCCGCGCTTCCTGTCCGCAGCCTACTGCCGCGCTCCCTATATATAGAGAGTTGGGTGGCCCGCCTGCCTCGTGTTTTAATTTATAGGCCACGAAACGGTGAGTAAGGTGAAAAACGAGCGGGGATCAAGACGTTTTGATTCATGCTACGTAGGACCCACCCATCCCCGCGCTACTGTAGGCTGTTCATTATTCCATCAAGAACGCGAGACGGCCGAAACTTCACTCCAGTCGAGACGGGCAGAGACGGTTGCGTCCGCTTGGGAAACTTCGAGTCGTTCGCGCCGCCACCCCAGCAACGGACAGTGAAGCGAAACTAAAAGGCACAGCTCCTGTTGGAGATGCAAAGAATGCCTCTAAGGAAACATAATATTCCGTACAAATCGTACATCTAGTTTTTCACTAATATTTAAGAATTTGTTAGTTCATATTAAATGTCTCCATGATTCATCTCCACATACTATACAAGTTCTATTTGAAAAGTCTATTTGAAAACGTGGCAATAAAAGGATAGTACAAATCCCATATCTATATTTTGATAAGCCGCTTTGCAGCCATTCCAAGGGTTAGACCGTAATCCTCAGCTCAACAACTCAATAGTTTACAAAAAAGTGGTAATAAGGAACATTTATATACAGAGCAAATAACGTTTACGTAAAAAGAGAAAAATGCAAATAAAAACAATTAATGTCTGTAAATTATAAAATGAAAATATTTATCTGTACCATTATGTCTGTATAAGTAATACGATGACGAATACATCAATACATATCATTTCACCTGTTGAAAATTACAAGGATTAAAATTAAAAAGTGATTTTCCGGTTACGGCTAACACAACGCATCTAAAAGAATTTGATCATGTGCTTAATGGAGCAAAAAATACCGCAACACGTTGCGATGAAAATGTGTAATACTATTTGCTGTCCTTTGTAAATTAATGTTCTATAAAACTTTGAACTACCGTTTTCTCTAATGTTGAATTTTGGATTTCGGCCATTATAATTCTCAATACGTGATACGTACGTGTACATAAGTACGATACTGTTGTGTACCGTACGTGGAGTGTACATCTCAATAAAAATCATTCTTTCAAATAAATCAACTAAGATGGCTCCGTAGCACTACGGTTGCTTCCGCAGCTCTTTGACCAAGAGGTCCTTGGTTACCGGTCACGATGATGGCAGATATTCGGTACTCGCTTCATGTCTGGGTTACATCCAGCCCTGACTGGGGAAGAACTGTAGCTATCTGCTGCTCCGTTAGGCATTTTTCCGAGGTTTCTCCGATCAAATACCAGGCGAATGCGGGAGCAGATGCTTAAAGAACAGACCATGGACTGCGCGTGATCGATCCTCCTTCATTCTCGACCCACCTCTTCCCTTATACACTTACCCTTAATTGCACTACACCCACAGGCATGAAGAGAGACCAGTCGGGAACTTATAACACGTTCCGTGTGAAGTGGTGGCCCGTTGGGTGAGAACTGGACACGGGAAACCCGGCTAGCTTCCTTGTAAGTCGACACCATATCTCACGATCCTGCAGAAGGAAAACATCGTCCCCCCTCCGATATAAGCTGCACTACATCTTCGGGAGTACTGGCCTAAGTGGCTGTCACATCCGGTAAATACTCACAACTAAAACCTCTTAAATGCTTTTAAATCCATCATATAGCATATATTGCACACCGCAGTTGTCGCAAAGGCCCACTGCACGGCGCTTTCGGCTCTCCCTCCCTTCGCTACCGTCGCGTCGGGTGCCGCGCCACGCAGCGCCGCAGAGCGCCGCCCTCGTTGGTATTCAGAATCTTCGACGTTTCCGACGTTCGGGAAATCCTCGGCCCTCCGCCAGCGCCCCTCGCGGCCGCCGCCGCCGCAGCCCCGCTCAATGCCGCCGGATAACTCCGCTAAATTCATTTCCATTCCATTTTCGCAAATCGCTCGCGAGGACCAGGAAAGGTGTGCAGTTTACACACACTCATAGAAAGTAGAATGCGCACTGAACCGCTTAACAATGCTGCATAATGACCTGGACAAACTTTATTTCAAAACTCGCTAGAAGAGACATACGAAAGAAAAATGTTCCTATAACTGCAATATGATTGGTATGAATTATCCTAAAGTAAAATATGATAATAAGTTGCGAGATTATTACGAATGTAATCTTAGTCCGATGCATGCCTTAATCATTTTTTTAAATTATGAATTGAATGGAATGGTGAGTCGCTTCAGTAGTCTTAGTTATTCTTCATTATACACCGGATCAAAAATAAACCACGGCAAAGCCTTGCAATCCAGTCCGTTATGCTAAATGATGATAATTTTGTGAAAACAGCACTCAAATTGTAATATTACACAGAACAGTAGTCTTGCATTCCCAAAAGGCGTAATAGCCTACCGAAAATGTTCAATAGATTAAAAGGCTAAAATTCACCAAAATTATAATTTTAATAACTTTCTCAAAACACCATAATACTTGCTCAGCAATGATGTGCATTCGTGTAGAAGATACACCCTTTGGGATTGCTTTCGTATCTGTATAAAGGTGCGTTATGCGCAATGACAAAATGTGCGTGGTAGGAACTTATTTCGTTTCCAACAACTAAGTAGAAACTACTGTTTGATAGCTATTGTAACTGCCAAAACAGATGTCAACAAGCACGAGAACAAAAATATGACCAACTTCCACAACTGGGCTAACAGGAAATGACACAAAACAACATCAAGCGCTCCACTCGATATACAAACATCAAGTGAACTTACAGTAACGACTCAAAGAGAGAAAAACACAAATGAATAGATTACGAGTGATTGGGACTTTAACACTTTAAAGATATGCTTTCAGATACGAAGATATACTCGAGGGAACTGAACCCAGGTTGTAAAATCTTTGCGGGGAAGAAAATACTCTTCGCATTGTTTGGAAACCTTCAATTCGAACATATTTTGAAAACAAAGTTATACTTCAATTTCCGATTTTTACGAAGCACACCTGCAGTCTTCCGTTCATTACGATCGAAATTCACCATTAGATTACAGACCGTCGGCGAGTGACCTGATCAAACAAACAACATCCAAGAAAATTATAATGTGTAAGAATAGTGCAAACTGTAGCCTAAATTTAAAATTGTTGATGTGAGATTAAAGGAGAATAAATGTGAAGATACTTGAACATTTCACGGCGAAGGCAGATAACTTTCATGACAAAAAGCCCTCTATAAAATTCCATAGTACGTCTCTTTTTTTTTCCATAATTCCCTCTAAGTACAAGAAACGTAGTATAGAAACGTAGTTCACTTCAGATACAAGGGCGAAACTCAGAAAATCACAACTATAGTTTCGTGCGGGATTAGTACTGGACGTACTGACCTGCTCTCTGCTTCGAATACGGAAGACGTCTTACATGCACTGTCGTGAAACACTGAGACACGTAAAAAGACTTTAAGAGCTAGATGTAAGGATATGTTTTATTATACAAATAATGGGTTCCTGTTTCCCCACTCGTGCTCCTTCAGATGAAAGAAGTGCGCTGGGTATGTAAACAACATATAAGGATATTCTTTATTTATGAAGTTGAGCTGCATGTTTTGTACAATACAATTACAATGTATTCCTAATATTAAAACGGCAAACATTACAGGAATAAGATACTTCAAAAACTACTGCAGTACAGCCGTAAGAAAGAATAGTATTCCACAACGTATTCATAATTCTGAACATCATGTAAGTTTTATCTCGAAAACCCTTCGGAATAAGACGCACGTTCTTCGACACTTTTTTGGTTAGAATTACCAAATTGCGACCTCTCAAAATATTGCAGTTTCTTCCTGAGACATCTGTAAAAGCAACATGAGACATATTTCCGCTACCGAACATTTTCCCGAGATCTAAAATCAAACGAATGCTCTCGCCATCCCTAATTGCTACATTTGCCCAAACCGCAACTATCTGTCCGCCATCTGCGAGCGTACCATTGCCGGGCTCCGCCCACGCCACCACCAACCCGCCCACGCCGTCGACGCCGCGCTCAAGTGTCCGTATCATCGCTTCGCATGCTAGCGCCGGCGGGGCCGCGCTGTCGGCTGGAAATTACGCGCGATTCCGCATGATAAAACGCCGCCTCGGCCGCGCGCCCGGGCGGCGGGCAGCGGGCGGCGGGTGGCGGGCGGCGCGGGCTGAGGCGAGAGCAGGGGAGGGGGCGGGAACGCGCGCGGGGAGGGCGCTGTTTCTCGGAATGGATGTCGGCGTGGCGGGGAGCTTCCGGAAGAGCGCGTCGGGCGCCTCCGCCCCCTCCCGCTCTCTCCCCCTCCGCGACCCCTTTCCAAGCCAGCCGCGAGAACGCCGCTTGGCCGGCGCGCCGTGTAACTGGCACGGGCGGACACCAACTTACGGCCGACTCTTGCGGAGGCCCTCTCGAGCCCTCCGCCGCGCCGCGAAGCCTATAAATAATTTCTACCGCCCTACCCATCACCGCCACCGCCATCACCACCGCGGCCTTCCAGTGATAATTCGTACCCGGCGCGCTCACATTCTTTTCAACTTTTAATAGAAACGTCAAACTTTACAATTATTCCTTTTCCCTTCGGTAAAGAGAAAAAGAACAAGATAGAGATAAGGAAACACAATTAAATTGCCTTCATTTCCTCACATAATTCATTTGGATATACTGGTAAGCTTATCTGGACGCCTTACCGGAACGATCTCGCTAGCGTCCCGCCGCGTCGCCGTCTCCTGCGCCGCCGCGTTTCATGACAGCCGGTGTTTCAAACTTGCAAAAAGTACTCGTTCACTTCTCACGCTCCCGAGCCGTAACTCCGATCGTGAATTACTGAACGCGCCAAATAAATCCGAGACTCGCTTTTCGCCGAGCCGCGTCGCAGCGCCGGGGAACGCAACGATGAAGGGGGCGGGGGCGGGGAACCGGGGGAGGGGGCTTCGAGATTGCGCGAGCCAAATAATGTCTAACGCGCTCCCTCCACTTACCCGCAATTTACGATGGGAAGCGGCGCTGTTCAAAAAGCGTGGACCGGGCAAACTAGGCCGAAAATAATTCCAAACTAGCGCAACGACCGCATAAATCCCGCCCTAAAAGCCTTTCTAACAGGCGATACAGCCCGGGGTGAAGTACACACACAAATACACACTCCGCAAAGGAGAAAAATAGCTTTCCGTAAATACTAAACTACCACCAAATGAGCCTTCCGCCTCCTTGCAACGCGATACGCCTAGCAACGCCGGGTGACGGCTTGGGCGTTTTCACGTGTGGGCAACTAGGAATCATGAGTAGATAACGTGGCGAAATGGTACACCTAGTGTGTCAGAGATAAAAGCAATATTTCATGTCTAGGTTCAAAAGTGCCACAATCTTAAAAGCGCACAAAGTCTGAAATATTTGCTCGAAGAAGTAATATTCAAACAATACAAGACTCAAACTGTACGTATAATATGTGACAAACGTACACGATACACTTGACTTCAAGAAAGCACAAGTTTACGGTAAATGATTATTAAATTACCGTACATTTATTAGCACCCACATCAATTCATAATGAATCACGCTCAATATTTGCCGACATATAATTTAACCCCTTCAGTTCTGTAACAACGAATGTTGATTCAAATTTACAGTCCAATAACTCATGTAGGAATACAAATTTAAGAAATATTTTCTTATAATGAGAATTTTCCTTCTTTACTTATATGGTATGGAAATAGTCACATTGCTCTTCACATCTCTAATGGTAAGATTTGGATTTACAATGAAAGACAATGTCAACGTCATAATTAAGAAATTGTGATATTTTTTATGAGAAAAGTTGACAAATAACTACGCCAAACCAATTTGCAGGACAATCCCAAACGTCGCGGAATAAATGAATAAAAATGTACAGTTTTCAGTTAGAAATACAAGTACGGTGTGGTATTTAATTTTGCATAGTCAGTGTAGAAACATTACGCGTGCTAAACAGTTCTGCCATAGTTCAGTCCAGAAATCGTCAACAAGTTCAAATCGTCAACGCGAATTTTAAATTTTACCAACATCATTTGTAGTTATTGCACATTTCCTTTCTTTTTCCAGAACGTTTAAAACACTTGCTACTTATATCAGCACACAGCGAACCCATACAAAAAACGGAGAATGCGAATTCTTATTTCAGGACCAGTTCTCATATGACATGCCTCTTGTCACAAAACAAACAGGAAAAACTGTCACTCTACAGGAACAAGTCCTTAATACTGTCATTTACATAACAGAAAAAAGATAAATAAATATTATACCCACATAGAACGTTAATGGGACTCGTCTGAAATGAAATTTTATTTTTGAATATTAAAAACATCCCTTCAATCTGAGCTCTATCAATTTAGCGCCCTTAATCAACTTTATGAGTCACATTTCCTCAAGGTTTCTGAAGAATAAGGCAATGGTAAAAACCTCCTGGCTCTGCAAAACGAAGTCGACGTGGCGCACACGGGAGGCGGCGGCAGCGGCGCGCGGGAACACGCGCTGGGATAACACGACCGGTTGGTGGCCGTTGAGGGGAGGGGGGCAACAGAGGCCGCGCGGGAGCAAGCGCGCATTTCGATTCCGGGCGCGCGGGCCGGCGGGGCCGGCCGGCTTCGTTTGGGGGTCGCTTCCGGCGGCGCCCCAGGTCTCGGCCCCGGTCCCGGCCCCGGCCCCGACCGGGAACCCTCCGCCGCCGGTGCTGTTGCTGCTGCTGCCGGTCGGTGCGCGCCGTGGACGTGATTTAGGCTGCAAGGGGCGAACGCCTCCCCACCCCTTCCCCGCCGCCGCCGCCGCCAGTGCTGATTGTTCGCAATTAGCGTAATAACGGCGCGCCCCGCCGCCCTTCTCCTCGAGGAAAGGGGCCGTTTCCGCCCCCGCGCTCGCCCAAGTCCCGCGAGGTGCCACCGCGGCGCACAGTGCCCGCAAACAGCCCTCTGAGCGGCGGAAGGCATGCCGACCCTTCCTCGTCGCAGTAATGTCATAAGAAAATGCGAGTACATTAGTAATCATTACACTCAACACTTTAACTATGGTCTGTGTTAATGCAGAAAAAAATAATCAATATCCACATGAAGCAGAATTTAATATAATGAATAAGTGTTACATTCGTTGCACATGCATTGTAAGGAGTAATATATAATCGAATGTCGTGCCTGATCACACCCAGTAATCAAATGTTAGTTATCACGATGCTCTCTGAGCACCCATCTTCCTCCTTTAATCTTACGTTTCAATTTTTTTCTCTCAGATTCATGATAACACCCGTATTCTTGGTCATCCATTTTTCACACTCAGTCCCCCAATTTTAAACGAGCCGAAGTCCAAAATCATATTAAATTTTTTTTACTATCATTCTGATCCCTCGAGAGACTTCAAAATGACGACACATTTTGGAAGAATCTCGACGCTCCTGATCCGGCACGTCAGAGCACGTCCCTGCACCCAGTGCTCCGCCCACTGCCCGCCGACGTCCGCGTTCCCACCCGCCGAGGCGCTGTAAAACTGCGTCCGCGCCCAGCCCGCGCGCAGCGCAGATTGTCGGCCGGAATTCCCTCCGTGCGGCCGCCCTGGGTTCCCAAGTAGATTCTTTCGGCCCATGGGGTGCGAGGTAAATCGCTAACAGAGGGAAAGTTTGGGGCTCGTTCCGGCGGAACACGGCCCTACGGAGCGAGGCACATAAATTCCTGCGGGGGAAAAGAATTCAGTAGCTTTACACCCGAAATTAGTTTCAAAGTCCACGTGCTGTCTACTAACTCCATCCGGCACAAACTTACAAAACTCGGAAGGGGTTATGATGTACAAGACAAAGTAAGCAACTGACAATTCATGAATATTAAACATTAATTCATAATTGACCCATGCCAGCCGTACAGGATTTGACCTACTTCTCTATTTTTGGAATCACGCCATGAAAATTCATACGAAGCATTCTTCACGAAACAATATAACTTGTATAGCGACCATCGAAACTCGAAAACTAGCAATCTTGCAATAACCTTCGATGTACGACGCAACAAGAGTTCGAATAAGCCTCGTTACGAATACTGTATCATAAACATGAGTTATGTATGCAATTACCGGACGCTACTTGTGCCCATCCATAATTCACTTCCTGTCCTACCAACAACATTTCTAGTACCGGCCAAACTTCCTCGGGGATCCTGCAATATATTCCGAACGTCTAATGACGTTCCAAGCAAAGAAGGCACCTAGCCGCATCCTTGGATACGTCGAGCAATGCGTTATTCATACACGCCCGCAGAAACAACCCTCGCCGTAAAACATTTATAACAAGTACACCGAGTACAAGCACTCGACAAGGTAGGGCCTACCGCACTCGAGGGAAGACGAAGGCGGGCCTTCATTATTCAACAAAACGCGAGCAGGGCGAAACGGAGAGGGGCGGGGCGGGCAGGGGCGAGACCCAGAGGGGTCGGGGGAGGCGGCGTCCATATTAAGCAACGACGCAGTCCGATCCACCGGCGCGGCGCGCGGCGGCGTCCTCCACGAGGCGCCAATGAAAGCAGTAAGTTAGGGCGGAACGACGACCGCGGGCAGTAATGACTGCGAATACAGCCCAGCACGCGGGCTCGCCGCCCCGCGCCGCCGACGCATATTCATATCCCGCGCGAGCAATTCGCAGACATGCACGGACGCGTCGAGGCACGAACGGGAGAAGAGCGCCGGCGGCGGACTTGCGGGATGCGCAGGTGGTCGAGGCGGAGACGTCACGGCAACTGCGCCATGAAGCCGCCGAGGGTGGCACAAGTAGAGGCGGGGGAGATGATGACATCATGATAGTTACGCTTAGGTGGCTCAGAGAGCGGCTTTGGTGGGTGAGGGAGTGGGAGAAGCGGTAGCAGCACCTGCGGTGCACGGCAGTGTTGGGTTGAGGGGTGGGGCGATAACGCCTCTTAAGATGGAGGTGGCGATTACGAGGGAGATAGGGGAGGTTAAGGGACCAATGCAGAGAGAGAAGCGACGGCTATAAGAATTATGAATGTGGAAAGGCTATTGTGACAGTGGGAAGGCGCATATGGTGGAGAGAACAGCGGGGGGGAGGGGGGTCGGAAACTCCTGAAGCTAAGGCGGCTGATACTT
>BOPP01000072.1:5318088-5331572 GCA_017312745.1 Gryllus bimaculatus | reverse complement strand
TACTAATGTTGCACTTACTCAGCGTTCAGTATTTACGATTAGATCGGTTACGTTCTG
The DNA here is from genome assembly GCA_017312745.1 of Gryllus bimaculatus. NCBI lineage: Eukaryota > Metazoa > Arthropoda > Insecta > Orthoptera > Gryllidae > Gryllus > Gryllus bimaculatus. The sequence continues at coordinate 5,331,515 of BOPP01000072.1, read as the reverse complement.
ATTATTTAAGCTTCACACCCTTGCTGGTATACGTTACCGATTCATATTATTAAAAGATGATGTAGTTCCATCTTAACTCGTAATTAATTTGATAAAAAATTATAATAATGATAATAAATCTTTTACCAGCTCCAGCTCAAGCTGCCACACGTTCGCATTTGCAATGGTCGTAATGCGACATAAGTTTTCTGAGAAAACAAACAGAATATTTACTGTTGTGACGCTCCGCCTATTTTATTCTAATATATCACAGACACAGCACCGCTTTTACTACGACGCGTATTACTCGCGCTCTGAGCCGGAGCTTGTGCGGTCAATTTGAACCGCAGAGACGCACGCATCGCGAGAGCGGTAATTGGCTTTGCAGCCATCCGTGAGCGCCTTAGATGTCGCTTCACTCGGCCGCAGCGTCTGTAGAGCGGACCACGCTCTGCCCTTTGAGGGGGACGCGCCCAGGGGGAAAGAATGTCCGCCTTCCAGGATTCACGGCGCCGCGCTGCTAATGAGGATGCGGTGCCACGTATTCCAGAGTCGGTCTGCAGCGACTCTGGTCGGGAGGTTCTAGACGGTGGCTGAGTTTTGACATTAACTACCTAGATAGCTAACTAATTCAGAAACTGTCCGGAGGACAATTCTAGCGGCCGGCTGCACTGATCGGTAGGGTTTTTTTTTTTTTCTTCTTTCTTTCTCCTCTCAATGTCGGGCGAATGCTGGAGCAAACAGGCCGCGGACCGCTCGCAATCTTTCCTTCTTCTTCCTTCTCCTATCCCTACGTTTACTGTACAAACACTACCCGACCACAGAGAGACCCGTCTGGAGCTAAGATCTTGCCCCGGCTGGAGCTATGCGCCACTAGGAGAGACACCTGGGAGGGGGAGCCCCCCTAGGTGAGCCAGCATGTAGATCGGCACAAGAGACATCATCCAGCTGGGGAGAAACATCGCCACCTCCCGCGATAAAACATTCACTGCACTTGTGTGACTAATCACCGTAGCAGTTAACACGTTTGAAACCACAATCAATCCATCACAACAGGTAGACCATCTAAGCTCATAATATAATGAATTTGGCACGGAGGAGGTGTTCTGTAGCTACTTCAGGTACGACACATGAATGGCGCCTTGCTCGCTACCCAGAGATGTCTGTTCTCCACGTTTGTTTCTGGACACTATATTCCTCATCATTAACTATTGTGGATGACTACCAACAAGATCCGACTTCCGAATTCAAAATTTGACAAATATAAACATATTTCTGTTCAATTTATTTATTTCGCGTAAAACGAATGGTAAACCGAATGGTCGTTCCGAAGAACAAAATATATAGATCTGACAAATGCATTTGTGTCCAATATTTTATTAGGCAATATCTATCCATAAAAATTCAGAAACTAAAGACTTTTTTAGGTTAGACTCAGCTTAAAGCATCGATAAGCAGTACGGGAGGCTAAATTGAGGTCCAATCTGGAAATTCAACAAAAAAAAATAATAATAAAATAAAAGTAATTAATCATTTAAGTGATTAAAGATGAATGTACGTGAGTTTTTTTCTCGTAAAAAGTTAATGAACCATACACTATGTAGTGGTAAATGACGACTTCTGACTATTTTTATTCGAAACGTACTAAATCACTCAAGAAATGTTCATAAGTCAGTTTGAAGTCAATGTGTAGAATCAATTTTAGTATTAAGTTGAAGTAATATTACCATTCCCAGGCTCTAAATGATACCTAACAGATAACTCGATCATGGGGAGCACATATTTTCATCGTACACTCATGTCAAAGGTGACTACTGCATATAAAGCAATACACCATTACTTTGCCTCTAATTAAGAAGTTCGAAAGTAATTCATATACTTTAAGGGGCTATCGTTAATACAACTAAGCGAAGTCACGCAAGAGATCAAAGCTCCAGCCCAGCACCACTAGAAGATGAAACTCATGTCACGCTTCCATTCACAACATGTAGATTCGCCAGAGGAAGCTTCTTTTAGTAACAAGATTAATAAATAACGATAAGTCACATATCGCACAATATTAGTTTTCCTATCAAGTTTAAAAAAGATAAAATACGGTGTTCCACTGCAAATGTATGACGTAAAATATCAAACCAATTCCAGTACTTATACAAAAATTCATAATAAAATAACCGCATAGGGAAACAAACCGAAAGCGAAATCCGTCTTCCGAAAGAACAAAATTTGGGCAGTGAACACTGAAAGAGCACGGAAGTGACCGTCTTGCTGACGGGCAGGTGGACGGGCAGACGGACGGGCGGACAGACGGACGGATGGGCGGACGGAAGGACAGACGCCGCCCAAACAAACACGCGCGAGGCCACTACAACGCGCAAAGCCGGCTGAGCCCGCTTCGTCACGCGGCTGTCGCTGTAATCGCCGGCAGCGCCACGCCCGGGCACCGGCGCCCGGCGCGGCGCGGCGCGGCGCGGCGCGACGCTGGGAACCAGCAGCGACATCGTTTAATTACACACAATGTCGCGCGTTAATTGCTCAATTAGGCGGGACAGCTGATCTGCGCGCGCGCTCACGCTCCACTTTGACGCGTGACGGGCGCGGACGGGCGGGGCTCGAGCGGAGGCGGTCGAGGGCGGGGTACGGGGGCTTCCCCACTTCCTGGGAGCTCCTCCTTAAGGCGGGAGACACGGGAGAAGACGCCGACGGTGGAGGAAGGAAGATTAATTGATTGAATGATTGATTAGGGATTCCGGGCGCGTCATCTGCTAAGGTTAGTGTAGCTTCCGTTAGTGTAGTGAATGTTTCATTCCTCGAGAGCTGGCGGTTATCTTTCCCCGCTGGATGGTGAGATTCTGCGAAGATGGGAGACCTACCTGACGATTAGCGGAGTTTTTCCAACACGGTATCTCACCCAGGCATCAACCCAGCCGGGACAAGCTCTAAGCTCCCGACTGATCTCCCGACATGTGTAGTTGTGTAGTTCATATAAGTGTAAGTTTTGTAAGGGGTGAGGTTAGGACAACAAACAGAAAGAAAAGTTGGCGAGCGGTCCGTTGTACGTTTGTTAGGATTCTGCACCGGCAATCGCTTAGTATTGATTGGAGAAACCCTTGAAAAATACATATCGAAGCAGCCGGCCGCTATTCTCCTCCAGACAGCGGCAGAATTCCACCTCAGTTTCTAGCTAGTGTCGAAAATCCTGGCACAGTCGGCACGGGAACCATAGGACATCCCGGTCAGAGGCACTGCAGTGACATTAGTCGCCCTGACCCACCTCAGCCCGCGGGAAGGACAAGGGAGGGGAATCTACGAGGAAGTGATACGTCGTCACACGAGACGTCTGTCCGTAAAGCGAATTCAGAACCCCACGCAATGTTTCCCAACTAACTAACAGCGTATGGAAACTATTCTTGGAAATATTCATCTTCTTGTAACTATTTCTGGAATCCTAGGAACTCATCAACGCAATAATTCTACCAATGCAATGACTCTGTTCCTCATTACAAATCAATTACTGGATAACGCACAAATAGATTTCACGACCGGCAAATGGTACTAATCAATCGGGGAATAACCCACCAAACCTGAATAGAATTTAGAGCAATTGACTGGAGTAAAATCTTAAAGTTCCTAAATACTGAAACTAAAAGAATAATTTGGCCTGTTAGGGAGAACCATTTCGAAGAAAACGAACAATAAGCTTCTGACACGTATCGTTTCTTGTAATTTTACATTTTCTGTAATTTGTCTGTTTTTTGAATATTGTTAAAATAGAAGTGCTTTAGTATTTTTACAATTTTAATCTCTCCAAATATTACATTAGTAAACATATTAAAAATTATTTTAAGAAACCATTTTACTAAATATTATTAATGTCATTGACCACTATCAATTACAGACAATTATATTATCACAGTATAATACATGCAAATAAACTTAATGATACCGATAATGATGTTACCACAAATACACTTTCATTTATTTTATTCCTTAATTATTATTTTTCGTGGAACTCGTAACGAATAATGTATCATTTACATAATATCAAAACTTGACCCACCAGTGTTTTTTCTTAATTTTTCACATTCATTAGAACTGTCCAATCGTAATACAAATGTGGCATGTACGTAATCTTCACATTTCAAATAGCAAAACTATATACATATCAACCCCTCGGCGAAGCAGAGAGGCTTTCGCAATGCGACTGAAATTAAGCAGTCCTCGAACTGTGGCAGTGACGCCAAACAAGGTCCTTTCCAGAAAGGCGTCAAAATGACGCATATTTTCGGTTCTACATATTCAAGATAACGCCACGAAACAAATTATATCCGTAGGGGCCCAACTTAATACGAACCGCACTGGAGGGGAAAACTACACAATGTTTTATTCATGTGTGTCTTGTTATAAAACGAGAGAAGTGTGGACGAGGAGGACGAGAAAAAGGAGGGGGGAGAAGGCAGAGAAAGAAATATCGTCCCCCAAACTTCCGAATTAAGTATTCCTCGCAGGCGGTGGGAAGTTACACGGGCGCTTGCGGCCGCCCAAGAAACACCTTGCCGGGCGGCGGGAGTAATTAAACATGCGGCAAGGGCCGCCCGGCCGGGATATACACTCCACAACGCCCAACCGCCTCCGCGCCTGCTCTGTAGGCAGCCTCTCGCTTCGCGCACGCTTGAGGACCCGTGCCCTCGCAGTACCTCTACCCGAGGCGGCGATGCGTCCGCATGCGTCCAGGATCATGTTCAGATTGCTTTCGGCTAGAAACGATCTCAAAGCTGAAATAAAAATGAGGGTACAGAAAAAACGCACTTAACGCGCGACATATAAACGAAAAACGTAAATTAAAATCTTTCAAAACGATACGACACCAATGGATATTATAATTGATATTAAATTTTTATTTATTCAACAAATTTACACTACACATGTGGGTCAAATATAAACTCTACTCCAGATTGCTCCCATCTTTCTTAGGAGCAAATCTTGAGACTGTAGATGCCTCTATAATTCTTGGCGGAATTCTTGGCTTGCCACTCCTGTGAATGATCGGACAATAATGACAGAAAGCTTTCAGTACAAATTCCAGAACTCTGATATACATCTCTTGTGTTTTATCTTCCACAACCGAATATTCTCCATTTCCAATATTTACTAATTAAATCTATCCTTTGATTCCTTGCTTTCCACGTTCTGATTGCATGCCATAGCAACAACTAGTTGACTTTTAAATGTTAGCTATTACTAACTAAATTATTTTACTACAAGGTAACTAAGAATAAATGCAGACTAAGACAATATTTCTACAGTAACAAACTACTTAACTAACTCGCTCATCATTAATAATTTTTCTCATTACGTTGAATTTTGTAAACATGTAATATTTTTGACTTTCTTAACCCTTCTTGAAGCCTAGCAAGATGATTTATTACTCACTAATTTCCTTTCATCTTAATGTCCGGTGTATAGAAATATACACGTCACTTCAAATGAATATCGACAATTTCTAGTAGAACGACATCAGGCTTCGCTTGGGAACATTTCAATCAGTTCTTTAAAGTTTAATTAGATTGAACATTAGAGCTTAACCTTTCAAAAATAACAAATTAAAAGGTCGAAACATACAAAAAGAAGACGTCAATTAACGAAAAGGACAGGTTTAGTTATCTCTGAACGCTGAAAGGAATGTTCGTTTCTCAAAACAGAAATTACGATACTTCATATTACTGTTTAGCATAACGCACGCGAAATGTAATAGACAGTATTTATTAAATATCAAATTCCTATAAAAAGTTAGCATGTTGCGACCTTTTATAAATTCTCCTCAACACTTAATAAAATATCAAACTTGTACCACAGAAAGGTTACGAGACGATAACCTTTCAGAAATAACAGCTCTAAAAGATCGAAACGTTCAAACAGAAATCGTCAAGTGATTAAAATGACATTACAACTCTTCCCACATAATCTTTATATCACGAGGCAATCACACCTAAAATCTGTCGTCGACCGCTCTGGAAAAGATAGAAACGAAGAGATAGACACTCACGTTAATATTGATTGTTAGTGAAGTAAAGAGGTACTTTTTTTATTTTGATCAATAAATAGATAATGATTATTTAGATACAGGATATCAATATTTTAATATCACAATCTAAATGGATTAATAAATTCGACCTGCGCGTAGGCGATCATCCTCAGAGCTAAAACAGGAGGACAAATATACAATGTGAAATATTAACAGGTTGTTATTGTACTGACCGCCATCTTGTTATTGTAATTATGCTTACGCAATACTTGTATACATGAACCAACCTGTTTAATAAATTTCACATTGTATTATTTGTATTTGATTTTTAGCTCTGAAGGAATGATCGCTACGCGACGCTAATGAAATCATGTGAGTTGAATTAAAATATTGATACCTGACAATATCTCTATTTATTTATCAAGATAGACATAGACTATCTTCCCCTCTTTCAGGGCATGGCAACCATGCACATTTGGAAAGGGGCCCTGCAGTCCTATGTAATTTATTTGTTCACTCAAAAAGAGCAAGTTTGTTTGAATACGTAGGAAGGCAGTAAACAGCAAGCAAACCGACTGTCAGGTCAGAAACTCCCTTCTTCGAACATCACAACTTTCCTTCACCTGCTTGTTCCAAGTTATAACTTGTAACAGTCTGGTGCAAGAACTAAATGCATTACACAAAAACAAAGAAATATTTGTATGAAATTTAAACACGAAACAATTTTTTACTCATAATTTGGTCAAAACCAGCTGTTCAGTCACATTTAAGCTCTGTTAGATGTGTAAAGCATGCCTAAGAGGCTTAAAATGCTTATCAAAAATAGGTATGTTATGTCACTTTGTTTTATGTTGTTGTTGTTGTTGTTGTTGTTGTTTTGTTTTGTTTTTTTGTATTCGTAAATAAAGAAAATTGCAATTGAAATGCTCTTCGTCTAATAATTTTGCGAGTATACGTATATATCAATTAGAGACTTCAGGATATTCAAAGTTTGGCGCAACCTTGTGGAAGGTAATTCAGCAAGTTGATCTGTGGTTCTAAAGTAAGGAGCAAGATATCCGCGAAAGCGGCCAAGGCAGCATTTTCCCATTGATTCTGGTTGTATAATTTAACAAACAATACATTAGTTTTGTGTTTAATAATTTTGTGTAAAACTTAATGTGTTATTTTTTAAATTCAAAAGAGAGACCATTGGTGAGCAGCAATACAGCTCCAGCTGAATTAGTTGTAGTCGGCACAAACGATCGCGGATACTTCATGCGTCCATAAGCTGTCGCGGAGACGTTGGGTTCAGTCGATTCGCCACATTACGCTAACACCCGCCATACGCGACACCTCGTCACCTTTTCAGGAGGCCGTTCGAGGCAGGGCTGAGACAACCGGCGCGGCGGCGCCCATCCACACGCGCGCAGGCGAACGGACGGACGGCTCTTACGATTCAAATCCGCGCGGAAGCTCGTAAGCCGGGGGCCCTGACGAACTGCTTTTCTTCTGGGCGACCCGGGCAGGAGAAGGAGCGCTCCGCCCCCCCCCTCCCCCTCGCTGAGGACGTCCGCGCCACCTTCCGCACGCACCCCGCGTAATCCGCGCGACGTCACGGCCCCGCCATTCGTCCCACACCGCGCCCCGCGCGCCGCCCCACGCACAGTGCACACGATCCACCCCAGCCACGCAAAAAGTGGCATGGACGAGTACTACGATTTTCGTTATATCGACTTAGCGCAACCAGAAACACTAAAAACCATTCTCAACGGATGGCGTTAGTTATGGGTTTTACCATCCGCTCTCTGTTAAACACAACTGAAACAAACCAGGTGTACGCAAAGGTGGTGTAGAAGTACGGCAGAAAACTATATTACTCTTCTCTGTATGATTGTAACTGAGTGAAAAAGAAACTTGAATCTTTCCAATAATACATTATAATATAGACTACAATATAATAACACAAAATTTCATATTAAGAGTTCCCATTGTTGTACTTCAGTTGAACTCTTCAACTCGTTCGTCATACAAATTGACAATGGAAAATTAATTCATGTCTTCATACTCGAGGTCGTGTGGTGTTTTGTGCAAAACTTTATTACGTGCTATAGCATTCTCGATTGTCCATGTGGTCTCGAGCAGATTCGGCGTCACTGCAGTTTTGTGCAAAACCGGCGTCCATACAGTCACTTGCCAATACTCATAATACAAAAGAATTTTTTTCTGTTTTTTTTTTCCTTACAAGGTAGTATTACGAATGTAATGATCCACACACGGGCGGTATCACAAATAGAGGACTTAGATGGTAAAAAAAAATTAAAAAACTGATGCCTTTTTGATTGAACTGATTTGCCACGTTTAATATCAGCGAATAAATCTTTCAGTTTGTAAATAAAAATGCAATTTGCAGAGGCACGAATGATTTGTGTGTGATTTGTGTGTGGGGGGTGGGGGGTGGCGGCGTGTCACAGGTATAGTGGCCAAACGATACTATGTTTTCTTATAAAGAATTTTCGTTTTATGCTAAATTTAACATTTCATTCCATTTGTTGACAGTTCATATTAGTAATATTTGTAATGGATACACTTAATGACTTTCGTTAGTATACTAGAAAATTAGTATAAACTTTATTTTCGAATAAGTAACAATGGCTTGAGGGCGGGGGCTAAAGTCTCATAAACACCTCCCCCTTGGGTGTGACTCTGATCACTGAACTTTTTCGCTGAAATAAATACCACTAAAAATGACCGTCTAATGTTTCAAAAAGAAGTGCAGTACTTTCCAAACACTTCCCAGTGGCTCCCAGTACTCAGGTAGCTCGACACCCCTGAACAACAGAGCTTCGGGAAACTCGACGCAGCAACTCTAATATCGGCCGATTAACTGAGATTTTTGCGATCAATGCGGTCCATTGAGCTTTGTCAGAGCTCCGGCACCCGCCTGGAATCGATACATAAGAGCAAAATGTGAATAACGGGGTATTCATTTTAACTGAAACAACAGGTGATTTTACTTGCTTTGCTCTATATTTTCATTATTCTTTGCACATGTGACCGCATTTCGTAGGAAGGCAATTATTTGGAAATGCATTGATTCCGATTTTTTGCTCGACAGACTGAAAATCGCCATTTTCTACCGGTTACTACGTATTTATGCTCCGCGCGTTCGTCAGCCCATTTCGGACCAGTGTGCAGCGGGGAAGAGGACGGGGCAGGTCCGCCGGCGACCTTCCCCTGGCTCCAGCCCGTGCCTCGAGGCTGTCTCGCAGCCCCCGCGCCGCCTCCCTGCTCTTCGGCGGCTTATCTCCTCCGTCTTGCTCAATGTTAAAACCGGAGCCCCAGCGCTCTCCGTCCCGTCCCGGCCCTGCTCCCCCAACCGCCCCGCCTCGTCCTGCACCGTCGCCGCGCGCGGCTTTAGCTTACCCCAGCACAGGCTACATTTGTTATGGAAATGAGCCTTTCTCCCGGTCGCCAGCGCGCGCCCCGCCGCCACCGCCTCCTCAAGCTCTCACTTTTATCTCTCCCCCGCCGCCACGCCGCGGCCTCCATCTCCCCCCATCGCCACAGCCACCCGCTCGCTACTTCATAAGGCGAAGGAAGTAGCCAGAACAGAGGCCGCGCCGGAGAATTCAACAATAGCAACGAAGACATAATCTTTAGCGCGGGGACAAAGGGCCCGAGAGACGCTCCATTGTGCGGCCGCCCCAGCGCTGGCGAACTCAATTCCACCCGGGCGGCGGCGGGCCCAGGCGCAACCGCAGCGTCACCCTGTTCCGTAAAACTAACAAGTGCTCGATTTAAGCCGATATTGCTTCCGCTAGAATACTGTCACGAATACATGGCCCGAATGTTGGGCTTCCCGGCTAATAATTTGCCCCGGGGGAGGACGAGAGCCACCGCGCCGGGGCGGTGGGGAAGGGGGGTAGGAAAGGGATGGTGACGGGGCCGAGCGCTCGCGTTGGGAATCTTCTTAATCCGAGGCGGGTGCCGTGTTGACCGCCGCGTGTCCATTCCGGGATTTCCATTTGCAGCAGCGCCCGCGGCAGTTAGGTGGCAAAGCTCGGTCAGAAGCCGCGGCGAGCGGTGGCCGCGGTGCGTGTTCGTGTGCCACTGGACAGGCCGACGACATCCGCACAAAAGCGGAGCGAGTAAGCACGGGAATTGGGCCCGGTGCGGCAGGTGGCAACGGGATCTGACAGCTAGCCATCCGAAAAATGGCTCGCTTCCCTTTTTGCAGACTCAGATCAGGTACGGGGGGTGACGAGATAAAAAGATTGGGGTCGGCGAAAGACAAAATATGAAACGCGAGCCAGTGACAGAATGGTATGAACTACAAAAGCAAAGCGCAGTTGAAATCAAGGCGACGAACGTGAATATGAATTGAAGTCACTGATTGTGTAGAACGTAGTGACGAGTTTGTACAAACTGGAGTAAAAGAGAGCAGTAGGAGGTACGTGGTACTGTTTGGAGCTCGTACATTAGGCACATGGTAGAGCAAATATACAAGAAGAACGTGGGGTCACGTCTGCGACACACAAACTATAGCGTTTGCGAATGAGAGCACACACGTGATTTGACTGGGTGCGCCGATGAGTCGCATGCTTATGAGCACTTGAATGTTATTTGGAGAAAGAGGGTAAATGTTTACTGAATCATAACACAATATACACAGTCAAGTAATTGGTAAACTGGTTCGTACAGATAAAATGTCACTCAATGGATAGTGAAAAGCGTGCAAAGCATGTAATCTCAAAAGCAGATGAAATACGCACAATACAAGAGAAACCTAAATGACTTTTTTTCAATGAATAAAAGAATGGGACATGACTAGAATGAGTACACAGTGACCAAAGAAGAGGAATAAAATGATATTTAATTTTCGTAGTACGTTGCAGCAGTTATGCATAAAAATATACAAAAAAAGGGAAGACTTAGGATTTATTTTTACACAACAGACTAAGCAGAACAGAGTTAAAAATAAGACACAAACAAGCAGAGCCTAAGGTAAACTGTAATAAGATAAGAGACAATTACCGTCGCAGTAACGATAGTATAAAGGTAGTAAGAAGTTAAAGTAAGCTAGACGATTACGTGATAAACGTATCTAAAATAGTTCATAGCTAGTAAATAATCAAGAGAAATAGTTGAACAGATTTCATACAAATTTTTCGTTCGCAATAATTTCAAACCATTGACAAATTTTGTATTGCATATCAAAAATTCGGGTGGCTCATTATCATTTTCTAGATCTTTCCGCCATTCACTCTCGCAACGCTCATCTTCCCCCCTTTTCTACGCACCAGTAGTAGTCGGCCAACATTCACATCAGCACAGTTGGAGGGAAATACGCGGTCACGAAGTAAAATGCAGAAAGGAAAACGGACCCCTCTAAATATATTATCTCCACTACCACACCAAACATACTAGAGGAAAGAGCAGGGCCGCGCCAACAGTAGAGGCCCTTCTCAGAAACGCAGTGGCATGCAGGATGCTCCAAAATAAGGGAGAGGAAGAACGGAACGGTCTGAGAGGGCTTTCGCAGTTTCCACCGGAAGTGTTTCGCCCACCACCAAGGCAGTGATGCTTCGCACAAGGCGGTTAACAAACATTTTGAAATTCCCAGACATTTCTGTAACAGAACTTTCAGTGACATCGCAATGACACTATTTCCCTGATATTTGTTCATTATTTCAAAATTCAAGATACCATTATTTGACGTAAAAAGGTTCAGTTCGAAAACCTATTTCACTACAACCCCATGTTAAACAATAAAAAGTAGAAATAATTCAACTAAAATAGTAACTAGCCTCTAAAATGGAGCATGGGTAGCTTAGTAGCTTCCCATTGTGTGATCCCAGGTTAAATTCCCGGTCAGAGAAAAGGTAAAGTTGAAACTTTTCTTTAAAATCGTCTCAGTTCCTGAATCTTGTGACGAAGAAACTTCCACGCAGGCTGAGTTTGCTAGATATTGTGAAGGGAATACGTTATGTTCGCCATAATTCTGTTACCCTCCAGGTCGGATATTAAACTGGACCCAGGCACGGCGAACGCTGTTAGTTAGCTGGCGAGGTCGGACAATCGAAACATTTACACACGTTAGTAACTATTGTCGCCTGATAGGCGGTCTTTGAAATCACAGCAACATAACGATAGTGTGTGGATAAAGACCGACACCTCACGCACACATTCCTGTCAGTTGCTTAAAGACCACTGCAACCCAACAGTCAATATTTCCTTCCGATTCCGGAGCTCGTGCAAGCAACAGCGAATTCCCTGACTCATCTCCCGCGCGTCGGTGGCCGGGGCCCGCAGTGCGGACGGGTGAGCGAGGGGGCGGGGCGGGGCGGAGCGGCGTTCGTCACACGTGCGCTGAAAGCCGCAGCGGCAGCCGCTTCCGCGCATCTGGCGGCGCGGCGCGCGAGGAGCGAAGCGGCGCGGAAAGAGCCCCGGCGGTGGAGCGGCAGCGCGGCCGGATGCGCGACGGCAGACTCCATCGCGCGCGGGACGCCGAGGGCCCCACTAGGGGGAGGGGGGAGGCGCTTGCGGTGAGGCGCCGAGGCGACACGTGCGCCGCGCCGCGCCGCCCACGCCCGTCATCGCCATCGCCGCCTGCACTTTGCATACGCCTATGCAGACGCCGTCGCCAAATCCAAGACCGTCGTTTGTTCTGCCTGGGCTTTCCTTTTCGAGTCATATCTGCCTCGGTTCTTGGAAAAAAGCTCAGAATACCCGACACTTTGGAGCACGGTTTCGAGGTATTTAGGTATGGATGAAATTTAATCGTTAATGTTTAAATCTTCCAGCACCACCAGTCTAGTTAGTATTTTTGGTTCAAGTAGAATGTTTGAAATGGTACGATCATTGGAACACTTACGAAATAGATATAATACCAAGATTTGAATATGACTAAAATCCTACTTTTCAAGTCATACCTTCTTTGATATTTCGATTAGGGCAAAGAATACACAAAGAATACACAACAGCTCGGAGTACGGTTTGGAGGTTTGGATGATATTTAATCGTTAAAAAAATATTTATATCTTCGAACATCACTAGAGTCAGATTAGTATTTTCTGCAGAAATAGGATTTCTGAAATTGGTAGGAACACAGACTGAACACAAATAATTGATCTAAGATTTGAATATAACAAAAAATATTGTTCCGTTCGAAAATATTCAGTTGTTTGGGGCACAAGCGGAAACATTAACTGGCATTCATTGTCAATGCCAGCCTCAACGAAACACAATAAGCATCACTCGCTGCCACTTTCCTCCGGCGCGAAGTCCGCGCGAGCGGGAACGGCGAGCGCGGGGCTGAGGCCGCCACCTCCGCCCGCGGCGCGCCACCGCAAGGTGCGCCCGGACGCTTCGGAGACGGCAGCGCGCCGTGCGGGCGGGCCACCGCGGAGCTGCTCAGGAGGCCCCGCGGAGGAGGGGGCGGGGC
>BOPP01000072.1:5265425-5317995 GCA_017312745.1 Gryllus bimaculatus | reverse complement strand
GGGGGACAGCGGGGAGGGGCTCGAAGGGGAAAGTGGAAGGGCAAGCAGGTCGGGAAGGGAAGAGGGGCTAAGAGAACTGTGAGGAAGGTGTGAGGTGGTGGTAGTCGCCGATGAAAACAAACAAGATGCGCATAAAAATGGCGTTGAGGCAGTGAGTTCACTTTTCACGGGGCGGAGGTTAGCGCTTGCAGATGAATGCGATTTACGAAAGAAGCAGAAACTGCGAGCTCTTCAACTTAAATAATAGTGAAATAAGCGGTACCAAGAGTATTATATCACATGGAAGACCAAAAAGGTAAATCTACAGGAGGAAGTACAAAAATACAACGAAACTTTCGCAAATATGGAGTAAGAATGTTTCTGTGCCACATCCAACGTCCATGAGATAGGGGCCGCGACAGATCGGACACACGCTCAACTCGTCAGCATATAAAACGTGCAAAAGAAATCTGAAGGAAGGGAGAAAAGTAAGAAAAGAGAGCAATAACACTAGATCATGGGGCAGTAAGCAAAAGGAAAACTCAAATATAAAGAAGGTACAGAGAAAGGTTCCACGGAATGCGATTATGAAGAGAAAGGAAGTGAATGTTTCTGAAATGCAAACAGACGTTAAGGACATTAAGTCACACAGCAGACGCTTAAGTAGGTAAACGTGGGTCAGCAAATGCAATTGAAAACTCTGGGGGTTCAGAATACGCTGAGGTATGGAGCACAGAAAGCTTTATGCGTGTACAAGGTATTAGAAATGTTGGTAATAATTTTCAATACAAATCAATTGAATGTTGATTTTGTATATGTAATACGTGAATAAAATAATGTTGTGATGAAATGATCGTATTTATTATTAAAAATACAAATATATATGTATGTAATATATATGTATACAAATGTATATTTTAAAAAATAGATAATTAATCAAAGAAACTGAACATTGGGTACATGTGTGTACAAGTTAACGGCCATTGGTAATAAGTGGCGCTCCCAGACAACAAAGAAGACACGGAGGCCTAGAAGAGTAGTTGCATTGAATAAACCGTAGTCAAAGACCACTAGCGCGAAGCAGAGACCATTCGCCGAAGAGCGACCTCGCAATGAAGAGAAAGCGGCGGCAACGTTGAGTCGAGCAGCCGCGGGGCGCAAATCCTCTCCCCGCTCCCGCAGAGCGCGTGAGGAAATTCAGAAGACGCCGCGCCGCGAGGTGTGCGAGGTTGTCGACCGCACCAGCAACAGCCCCGGGGCAGAAGGCACGAACAGGGAAAGGTGTCGCCCTCTGTACAATGAAGCACGCGGTCGCCGAGCGCAGCGGCGGACGCTGTCGGCGAGTAGAGAGAGGGGAGGGCGCTGGGATATAGAGAGCGCGTGGTACGGCGAGGTCAGCGAGGGTGGCGAGCGGCGCGCCCGCGGGCACCGGGCACTTGCGGGCGGGCAGAGGGGTCGGCGGCCCCGGCCGGGGCGCTGTGCACTCTGCGGGCGGCGAGGTCTAGCCGGAGTTTCACCTCGTTCCGGCCGGCGCTTCCCGCCCGAATTTGCATTTCACCCGGTCCCCGCCCGCTCGCTCGTCCCCGCCCTCGCCACCGCCTCCTCGCCCGGCGGCGCGCACGCACGCTGCTCGCATCCTGACAGAACCTCCCCGCCACACCCTGCCCCGCTGCCACGCCACGACCGCCTCCCATGCTAATACCTCTGACGCGCTACCCTTCACGCGGCCGTTTTTACAACGGACGGCGAGGCGGGGCGAGCGGGGTGCGACGGAGCGGGCGGGACGAGCACGAAGGGCGGGGTGGGCGGAGTGGGAAGGGCGGGCAAGGTATAGCAAGGCGGAACCGGTCGCGCAGTCGGGTAGGCCGCGCGCGGGCAATCATGACCTTTACGAACCGAGCACGCGCCTCCCGCCGCCCAATACACTCATGCCGGGCACTGCACTGCATCCAGCCCTTGCAACGAGCGCTCACGTCAGCCCAATACGAACCTCAGCCACTTCCTTCACAGAGTTGCAGCACGATACAGAATTGAGAATCAAATGAGAACGATATTCTTCCTTTATCCGACACCAGTTTTTATTATTATTTTTTTAAATTCTGTAATTTTACATTGTTGATTAAATAAATAGTACTAGTAACGACCAAAATACAAATATTTCAGATAATTTTGTAGTGAATGAAACCTAAAAAATACACAAATTAATTAGTTCTAAGAACGTAGAAAAATATTCTATAAACTCGTAAACATACATTTCTCTCTTGTTTAAGTTGCACATGATTTGTACATGATTGTTTGCGTATCTCCTACGTACTTTTCACTTACCCCAAATATAGAGGTATTTAAATAAATGTTTTACCAATTAATTATATCCACATTAAATGTGCCATGAATATACTGCACTTCCAAATAAGAAAACATAATATTTTCTCCGCAGATCTCCAAAATTCGCGATTTTTTAATAAAAATTGAACCACCTACCACTTCGAGTACACATTCCTAAATCCATAATGATTTCAAAAATGCGAAAATTCATTGGACATTTTGAATTTTAAACACGAACAAAACGAAGTATTGACAGAGGTAATTCAATAGAAGCTTAAGACTTACTTCTCAAACATTATACTTCAGTAAAGCGAATTTGTTTGGTCTTACACTCGAGTATTTTCGACAAGCAACATTTCTCGAGGGCCCCATCGATCACGATGCAAGAAGGGCGAAAAAAACAGCTCGATGCTCCGAATCGCACACACTTTCCGAATACAGAAGAAGCACGAAAAGAAGACGGCGTCTCCCAGAGCGGCGACAACCCTCTTCCTCGCCCTCGCCTCGATCCCACCCACCCCCGGGCGGTCCGCCCTCGATGCCAGGCCGCTCCGAATTAGCAATTTGCATAACATCGGGCCGCAAAGAACCACATAAATTACGACGCAGCGAGTAGCCCAGGCGTCTCCAGAGATCCGCCCGGATAGAAACGCTGTACACTTGCCAGCAAAGCGCCTCATACAAACATTTCTCTTTATGGGGCGCGGCGCTGAGATACGGAAGGAAAACATGGCCCGGCCCTTCGCTCGCCCGTAATGGAAAGCAGATCTGGAGAACGCGCGAGGCGACACAAATAAACAGATTAACTCGCCCGGTAAGGAAGTACTGCAGCCTTTGGAGAGCGAGGACTTTGGAGAGAGGAATTCTCACATTTTTTTCTCCTTTTCCCCCCTTTTTTACTCATTTTGAAACGAGGCGGCCACTCCAACAATTAATTCATTTGGCGACTTGTTCTGAATACAGAAGTGAGGGTTTTTCGCTAAAGCAGACCAAAGTCTACGGCTTTTCTCCCAGAGTCGTTTCAGTAAAATGTCTCGTAAACGCTAATCTCATGAAATACAATGGGGAAACTTCTGTGGAGGGTGAATAGGTATGTGGTCATAACCATGAGTATATATGGTTCCGTTGGGATCTTACGTCCACTGTAACATGGCGTTCTCTTTCCACAATGAGGAAACTCACGAAATGCCTGGCCAAGCGTACTACAAGCAGTAATGCGAGAAAGACTACATACTTAAGGCAACCTCTCGCGAACACCAGAGAAAAAACAACTGCGTTGCGATATCATAGGAGGTTCTTCATTAGCGTAGCACTATAAGCTAGTGAACATAGTGGGGTCGAAAATTGCCTGATGTTGTGGAACCAACAAATGCAGTATGCTCACAAAAGTTGTGATGTAGGATTTCACCTCTTACAACCAATATGAAAATGCCCTCTTTCCATTTCGCGACACATTTTGCCTTTTTCGTACTCTATATAATTAAAAACATTTTTTGGAAATATCACCATTTTTGTCGACAAAATTAATATAGCTACCAATAACGTCCCGTAAAATGCAATTCCGACCCTCTTTAGAACGAAGTTGGGTCAGATATTTTTAAATACAAAAGTTCGTCGGGACGTCATTCATGCTATCGCTGGTTCGATTTCCTCTAATTCAGATCCTCCCTCTGTCATTTGCAGCACCGCAATCGCCCTACACACCACAGGATAGCGCGTGAAAAATTTTTAACAGGCAATCAAAAGTCATTGCATTTTAAATTAATTACCAACAGTTGTCCGCGACATTAAAATTCGACTGCGGCTACAATTAATAAATAATGCCCGGAAAATGAAACAGTTTTCGATACAATCAATTATATTTATTCATTTTATGCCAGAGCGA
This sequence comes from Gryllus bimaculatus, assembly GCA_017312745.1. Taxonomy (NCBI): domain Eukaryota; kingdom Metazoa; phylum Arthropoda; class Insecta; order Orthoptera; family Gryllidae; genus Gryllus; species Gryllus bimaculatus. Next base: position 5,313,806 of record BOPP01000072.1, on the reverse strand, counting down.
AGCGTCTCTCGGACGAGATAATAATGGGCGGCATTGCAAATGCGCAGTATTTCACAGCTGCGCGCGCAGAATGCTGCACTTCCACACCTCCTCGTCAGTGCGCAACAACCGCACGTTTGCAGGCGAAAGTGCAAGTCTCTTTGTAAGAGCAATACGCCAATTGAACGTTCAGCGTAATGCGCTTCTCCTGAAGAGCGAGATGGAAAAGAATAGCCTTCGCAGTTACTAATGCGAGAACGCCCAGGATTTAAAAAATTAAACACCTCGGGTTTTATCACAGTCGATACAATCAAAATACTAAAATGCCAGAAGGCGAATTATACAAACATTGAAAATCTGAGTTTGTTTGGTGTAGACCTTTCTTGTTTGTGTTTCAAGTGGATTTTGTTGACTAGTGTGCTGAAGATACATACAACACTCACATTTTAAAATATAAGTAGCTATTCAAGAAGAATAAATGAATTGCTCGAAATATGTTATTAACTAAATTAGTGTTTTGCACTTAAATCGTGTTCTTACATCGAATAATTCTCAGAGTTGAATGGAAGTGGAATTGCAAATGTAAGTACCCTTTCTGATACTTGTTGTTTACCCCATTTCATTTACAAATTCCATGAAATGGAATTCCTACGCCATTAATGTTTCCCTGGGCTTATAGAACAAAGCACAGAGAATCAAACTTCCCTCAGAAGTTCGAACAAACGTAATCTCCTCCATGAAATTGACTACAGGACGCACGGTTCTTTTCACGAAGTCGTAGGCTTCCGCGACCAGAGCCTTGCGAGTGCTCTTTGCTGTCCGCGTGACGCCGCGCCCAAGGCTCTGATTAGGACGTTTCGACGTGGCCTTCCTCAGAGCTGGTCATGAGGCTGATTTGGCATTCCAGCCCTGAGGAAGACCACGACAAGATGGTCTACACGCGCGCGTCAGACGGACAGCCAAGAGCACTCGGATTGCTTTGACGACGTGGCAAGGGACCCCGACGCGGGCCAAGCGCTCAGCGTGAAGGGCGGCACACTGACCTACGGAATGCGAAAGGAGAGGGCGCTCCCAGGCGGAGCGACGCTTTGGCCCAGAAGGCAAACATCTTCGCGCCGGCGACGGAATGAAGTCCGCTCCTTAGCGCGAATCGATGCTCGCCACTTCAAACATAAAGAGACGCTTCCGCGAAAAAAGGGAGGAGAAAGAGGGGCGGGAGGGGAAAAGGAGAGCGGGTGGGGAAGCGGAGGAGGGGCGCGCGAACTGCTGCAGAGGCAGAAACATCCTCCATTACCATTCATCACCGGCCCTGGCTTCCCACGCGGGCGTTCGGTCGCCCGCGGCGGCGGCGGCAGCGATGGTGGAGCAACGAAAGCGGTAGGCGGAGGGCGTGTGGAGGGAATTCCAAAGGAATGGGTTCGACAGTAATAAAGTACGCTGCAGGAGAAGGGAGTGAAGGAGGGAGAGGAGAAATGAAGTGGCAGCAGATGAGGAAGAGGTGGCGTTAGTGTAGAGAGTGAATGGGGCGGAGAAGGTGAAGACGAAGGCTACACTCAGTTACTGTAAAACGCTAAGGATATTACAGAAGGTCTCAGTGTTACGTTGGAGAAGACATAATAATGATGAGTTAAGAAGATAATAGGAGGCATCAGTGATGAACTGTGATGTGAGTAAAGACAAAATAAGAGCGACATTGTAATGAACGAAAAAGTATTGGAAAATACTACGGTAGAAGAAAAATGCTCAAGAACAAGTGTATTGTAGTGTGGTGAGATGTACTATGTGATTAGGTGAAGTGTTCTATGCAGTATAGTCATAGGATGAGGCAGTTTAGGGTAAGCAAGGACGGGGTCTCATTTAGTCAACTGCTCCTCAAATTACAGATGTTACTAAACCTCATTCCCTTAAAAAGCAATGGTATGAAACAATGGCGATTTTTGTGCACTGAGAAGGTCACTTGTTTCATAATGAGAGTATGAAAGGTGCACTAAAAATATTTCAAGCGATACAAGTGGGCGAGTTAGTCCAATTAGACGCGTGTTCACTAAGTACTGTACGAGTATTACGCAAATTCACAAGTAAAAATAAACACAAGGCTACTGTTGGTACTTCCTTTCATTCTTACACAATTAACACTAAATATTGCTCACCCACATTCTCTCTTAAACGGTATGTCGGTTACGAACTAAGCTTACTCAGACGGGATAAAATCGGCAAAAGAAGTACACATTTGAGACTGCTATTTTGATAGTATTTCTGTTTCCTCTGCCCTGTGCACCTGCTCCAGCCCCGATCGCGCCCCAGGGCCGGTGGGCGAGGTCCGTGGGGAGCGAGTCCTCGCGAAAGAGCCCCGCCGCGCCGCGCTGCCAGCGGCTCCAGAGCACTCCCGCACGCGATATGATTTGTAAGGTAATGGCAGCCCCCGGCGCGCGGACGGCGCGCTGCTACCGCCAACCGCACCACGACGCCGCCCCGCGCGACGCCGACTTCGCCGCGAGCGTCGCCTCCGCTTCCTCCGCCTGCTCGCGATGGCGACCGCCGCGCCACCGCAGACTCGAATGCGTCCGCTGGCACCTCTACCACATGTCTACTATTATTGCCACACACGACTGATCCATAATCTGGCACCAGAACTTGGTCCACAATCACATGTTTACCACAGACCTCCCATCCTTATTTCCAGCATAAGCACCATTACCCTCAACAACCTCCACCGCTCACTTGTCCTTCACCAACATCACCGTTTCAATCATTTCCCATTACGCCATCACCGCCAATATCAGCAGTGACACTTACAATAACAAGGTATAGAAGCAGCACAACTAGCTCCACTACAACGATGAATTTCAATTCCCAGCCCGTTCCTCTACTACACTCACCTCTCCTTCGCCACCGTCTCGAGCCGACCCGGCGGCAAGCCAGCGCGTGCACCCCTTGCCCGCCGCCGCGCGCGGAGTGGACAGGGAAAGTATATGGTAATGGAAAGCCGAGCGTCTTGTTTTTCCTCAAATGCGGCGCCTCGCGTCCCGCCCGCCGCGCGCGCGCTTGCCAGCCGCCAGCGGGGGCGAAGAGAGGCGCACAACGGCCGCCGCTGCGCCGGCGGGCGCTACAAACGACGCGCTTTAAATGCTACGCACCGCCGCGGCCGTCCCCGCCCCGCCACGTCAGGTGCCCGCTCCCGCTCCACAACCTGCTTCGCCCCGGCTCACTTCCCACTCCACTCGACCACCCACACACCATTCTGCTCAGCCCCGCCCACACACCACTCTACACAGCTCCGCCCCCACCTCACTCTGCCCCTCTCCACCCCGCCTACGACTCACTCCCCTTCGCTTCGAGCGTCCCACCTCGCCACACTCTTCTCCGCCCCACCCACGCCACCTCGGCACAAGGTCCCGCTCTCCTCTTTCTTATAGTGCACCTCTTCTGTCTTCTTATTGACTCCACATTCATCATCTTCCTCATCAACAATATCATTATATCATTGCTTACTGAGGGTTGTATTTAAAATTATACACTATTATAACAAGAGCTCTTTCTCTCCTCCTCTACTCTGTAGTTTTCTTATCTGAGTATTGATATCATAAATTTCTCGATTTTAGATGTTTGCAGAAGTCGTAATAGGGTACCCCGTCGGCGCGGCAGACCAAGTCCATGCACGTTCCTCCAAAGCACCGCTTAGTATTCGATAGAGATGGTGACGTGGAGTAGTAGAAGTAATTTACAAGAGAGATAAAGATGGTTATGACAGGTGAATTAATAATGGAAAATACTCAGAGGGGGGAAAACATTCCAGAGATGGTCTGCAATGCACGACTCTACGCGAAAACAGTTGCTCCAGCCTTAGGGACCACGGCCACCGTGATTCACAGTATCATCACTATTACTAATTTTATTATTTCATCGTTTAAATTCCAAATGATTTTACTACAAATGCATTCAATATTTCACAAACACCTCATACCATTAACTCCCTAAACGAGTAACTAACCCATGATACTATTACTAGTTGAATGTGGCGTCGCTGACACTGTAAACACTTTTAAAAGTTCACTTTTTCACACACAACAAAATTTCTAAATGTTATGCATAGCTGCAAATAATTTCTTACAGACCGTGACATTGGACATGGGTCCCTGACATTGGAATCGTATTAGCTGATCTTATATTACCCAACATCTAATGACCTTGCACGATACTCTATACGGGATATGAACTAGTAAGCATGCAATTTCAAAAAGGTAATTGCCGAACAAAAATTCTTGTAGGAATGGGCATTGTCAATAGTTACAATTTAGTACAGGCACATTTTGTACCCTTTTTTTATAGTTTGCACATAAAAGATCACCTGTAAGCTGTTCAGCGTTATTCTCTAATCCCAATATAATACCATTCTCAATTAGTTTCGAAAATTTTGTGACTAAACCTTCTACAATTACATTTGATTCCTTCCTCGTATTCTTACGAACGTAAATGTGCCAAGTCGAATACGCATGTGATTCCTTTCTCTAACATTACTCACAGTTCGGGTTTTCTCCGTATTCACTTGGCGTTTTTCAAATTTAATAAGTTCCAAGGTAATATTGCACGTAGATGTTTGCAAATGTAATCTCAAAATACGGGAATAAGGACGAACCAATTTACGTCTTATCTTCAAAGCAACATCACTATTGACAGTTCTGCTGCGAGTTTTACATGTTCCACAACAGGGTTGCCATTCTCGTAGACGAAAATTATGGCGTCATGGACCAAATATTACTAGTATTTAGTCAACGCCACATACATAGATCCATTTAGGTGGTGTTAGTTTAATTCTCCGTATACCCACTAAGATCGCATTACTAAAACAAGCAAAAACACATTTTTGGAAATATCTTAGACTCTTCTGGCACACGCACCCTCGCAGTTACTCAAATACTGTTTAAGGATTATTATTATTATTATTATTATTATTATTATTATTATTATTATTATTATTATTATTGTTATCGCCCAATTTTTTGAAGTGAACTTAGGATAGCATGATTCCCATGAAGTAACGAAAGTCAAGTTCACCTTTCTCACACACGAAGGTTAGCATCCGTGCCTTACGTGCTATTCCTACAAGTAATGCTCAGATTCGTGCAACACGAAGTCGCTCGCAACAGAATTCGCCATCCGGATCGAGCATTCATTTATAGGCGCATTTATATGTTAATGCATTACGATATAAAGACCACAAAGCTTACCACGAAATTGTCGAAATAAATGTACATTTCATTTGTTTTCAATCAAATCCGATATATCCATATATTTCAGTGTCATCATTTTAATAAAACCAACTGATAGAGAATGAAAACGGATTACCCAGTTTACTTTCATCCGCGAATTGGGACTAGAAAGGCAAAACTCAGCCGCGTCTCGTTGAGCTGTTGTTATATTATCTTTAAAAAATGTATTACAACAAATCATAGTATTTGTCAGATCAGTATTTCAATCCTCGGAATAGACTCCCCCGTTTCTACAACTATGGACAGTTGGTTGTAGGCAACCCGCACTACACAAAAGTATTCAGCTTCATTGGCTGCCGATCTCTCCCCTTCGAACAAAAACTCATCCAGACAACCAGTCTTCATACAGACCACGGAAACAAAATGCCTCTACATCAGATGCTTCGAGTACAGAAACCTCTTAACCACACACTATACATATTTCTACTCGGATCCTATGTAAGTCTGCAAATAATAGTTTTGATGTTGGCAAAGGTTGAAAATACATTGAAAGTCCCAGAAAAAAACTTATCAGGGCTGCAGCCCAGCACCACAAACTTTTCAAAACACATAACAACAAAAGCTGCACGAACTGTACTAGCTATAAATGATATAAAACACATGCGTGCATTAAAATTAGAAACGGTCACGACGCAATTTCAGGCAAAAATATTTCCAATAATTTGTGACAGGGTAGAAATGAAGTAGGAATATCTGACGGAAAGAAACCTGACTATAATGGAAAAGGCAAAAGCCTTGTACCTGAAAAGGCCGCTAGGAGTGTCCAAATCCACAAAATCAAAACTAGTATGCGTTCTACCAAAGGAATCGTTCTTCATTAAGGACATAAGAACGAAATTCCTTCTTCCAAGAACTACGGCCTCGGAAAAATTGCGAAACAAATCAAGAATACACAACAAATATAGCCCGAATTCTAGACAACAAGATCGCACTTGAATGCAAACTTTGAAAAGCGACACATCTTCACAAGACTATCAGTTCACTTCTTCCATCATATACTTCGCAAAGGCACGTACTATCACGATGCCAATGAGCAATGCATGCAAACTTTGTGACCTACAATATCCCCGGTGTCACGTAGAGCAGTGCTCGAAGAGACCAATCACAGAATATGCAACCGAATGATCGGAAAAGTGATGTGAAGAAAGATTAATGAAAAGCGAAAATAAGTGTATATAGTAAAACAATATAAAAAGGGTGAAATTAATAAATATTTAATCAATGCACGTCAGTGCGCTGTTCAGCTATTATTAAAATAATTTGAAAACTAAGACTACCTTATGAGTATCTTTTAATTTCTGGGAAGATCAGATCCTTCGATTTTAAAGCAGACATACAAAACGTTTCTTTAGCGAATCTCTGGCTTAACACAGAAGGACCTGCTATTGCCATATTTCGCTGCTTCAAAACTTATATCTAATAAAAACATAAAGGAATACGAATTATTCGTACTTAAACTGCTCAACGAAGCATGAGAATATATTCTAATTCATGTAATGAGAACTGCTTAAACATATTTTCATACATACAAACTCTACTTCATGCACGTTAAATGTAGACATAATCCAATAAAACAAATTAAATGACCGAATTTTTAATATTTTAACGTATTGTATTTTTGCGCATTCATAAAAATTATCTAAAAAATTTAACTACACTCTCAACAAAATGGTATGAAGATGAGACCTTTTACACACCTATTCTCTAGGAAATAACAAAGTAATATCTCCAGGCCCAATCCACATCTTGACACAATTCTAGAATTAACTATTAATATTTTTTTAAATACTCAGAAGGAATGGTTTTATAATTCATTTATCAATAAAGACTAGCATTAAATTAAAACACAGTTAATTACAATCAACTTCTCTCTTTATTTTTTTAATACAGTTCTCAATGGCCAAACAATAGAACGACCTCACTTCGTCCATCCGTTTCACATTCTTTGGGCGAACTGATAAATCGATATGAACGCAGGAAAGTTGTTTCTTTAATCCAATCCGCAAACGATTAGCGCGAAATAACGACCTCGTGACTAGCGGACGAGTGCAGGCAAATATCGCAGCGAATGAAAGCGCAAAACTGACCGGCAACGAGATGCGAAAAGCCTGTCGTTCTCACTTGCGATTACGGGTGTTCCGATCGATCAATTAACGGAAATTATGACGAATCTGAAAGGCCGCGAAAGGTTTCGGTCCGCAAGGGATAAAAAGTTAATTACAGCGCACGCAATCACCGCGCGGTGACCCGGCCGTTACGGCCGGCGCCGCGTCACGTGATGTGCGGCAATATTTGCGCGCGGAGGCTGCTCCTGCTGGCCAGAATGAATAAGCAGAGCACCGGAGGTCAGCCGCGTGCCGTTACAACTTTTACGACCGCGTTCGATAGCTCGAAGATGAGATGATAGACATTTTCGTTCCTGCTATTGATTCATCCAAATTAATACCTCACTTCTTTATGCATTACAAAGATTTCCCTGATAACTTAATAACACGCCATACCTGAATATCAATATGCAGCGAATAACTCAGCATTTTATTTATTTATTTTATTGGACACATTAGTTAGTACACGTACTGTTTCCAGTTCAAAAATTAAATAGATTGTGACAACTAAAACTTCGAAAGTCATGAATTACGCATTCTAAAAAGATTCCAAAAAGAGTATCTCACGGCTTGTTCCTTCTAAATGAGTATACTGTGATATCAGTAGAGATAATTTTTATAAAACCCAACATGGACCTCGATCCACTGGAGAAAAACGAAATGGAGCAGATAAATACAAACAAAAATAATAATGAATTCCTTCTTATAAGGGAAGATATTTATATTTGAGAATACACCACCATCCATCAACTGAAAAACAGAGGAATAATTTTCACTTAAAACACGTTCAAAAAAAACAGAATTTTACATCACTGTTCAACGAAACCAAGAGGCAAAATTTGTCACAAAAATTATATAAATCTGGATAAACAAGCGAGAAAACAAATCCTTGAACAGAGAATAACGAGCCTCTTGAGACTGTCGGACATGAAGCGCAACAGTGTTCACAGCATGTCTACCACTCCCAGTCACTTTGCCATGCGCGTGCCATAAATTACTAAACTGTCTCCGACGACAGCCAATACGCGCGAGTGCGTGTTGAAATTGACAGCCTCGTTACGCGCCCGTAAGGCCTGTCATGCAGCATTCCGACTCCACCCCTCGACGCGATCCCTGCCAGCGCAGGGCGCTGCCCTCTGGCTGCGACTGCGCCACCGCGCCATCGAGGGCGCCGGCGCCACCTCGCAGCGCCATCATAGCAATCGTTCTCACTGGCACGTCCAACCACCCAAACACAGACGAGACACATTCGCCTTAGAACATTTGTGCCCCGAGTACAAATGTAATCTCGGTTCTCTTTCGTCTAATAGAGGTATTGCTCAGTCGTGATATTTCAGCGATAGACATTTTTTATCAAACAACTCCCAAAAGCACGAGCACTATCAACGTCTTATATTACATTAAGAATCATCAGTTATGAAAACATCCAATTTCAAGCTATTGTTCCGGATATGGCTTTCTTCAAACTATAGCACCTGTTCCTTCTGTCCTTTAGTTTCCACGGAACGTTCACGTGTACTTGTATGGTCTTGTTCCTGCAGTCCGTGCATCTATCAATAATTACCAAACTATAAATAACTGAAATACTTTGCGTCAATTATTTACTTACATTAATCACCACAACTGAAAATCGATTCATCATCTTAGAGGATATTACAAAATTTAAAAAAATTGTTTGTTTTTCATTATTCCCAATCAGCTGCAATTCTAACCATTCAAACTCTGCCAGTATCACTTAAGGCCAACGGCCAAGAGCGTCGTTTCAAACATCTCCGCCGTCACATTCCACCGTCCCGCGGCCACAGTCAGCGGCACCCCATTGCCGTCGCTTCGCCGTTGCCGAGGAGCTGGCTCCACTCGGGTGCGCTTATCGGCACGGGGGTGGGGCAGCGGGAGCGGGAGCGGCATCGCAGTTATCGAATTAACGACGGCACAGTCGCGCAGCGCCGGCGGCGCGGTGGGGGGTGGGGCCGGAGTTGCGACCGGGGCTCCGACAAAGGCGCGGCTGGCGCTGGAGGACGCAGCCGGCACAACAGCGGGCCGTGGGCGGCACTTCGCCCGGCGGCCGGGAGGAAACGCCCCCGCGCCGGTACACGCTTGCCAAGGCACCTGGTTCTCAGTTGTCACAGCCCTCGACCCGTTACACAAAATATCGAGTCGTTTTAATGCTTGCCTTTTGAACAGATCTTAAAAAGGACGAGTAAAAGAAATCGCTCATTTACACACACACACACACACACACACGCACACATAAAATCATCAACAACAAAAAAATCGGAGGGGGTGTTCCTTACCTATATTCAGAGAAAACAAAAGCAAAATGCGTGACCTACTCACATACAAGTGCCTCGATTCTACACAAACGTTTAAGGCAATTCATTACGAAAAAAAAGTTTGACATATTTGTTCATGCCTCCACTACACAACACATCTGGCCACTGAAAATATTATGATACATCCTGCCATGCTGAAGCATCATCTTCTCTAACAGAAAATCAAAAGTATTAGAAATGCACTCGAAACATGCTATTAGTGATCCAAGTGATGAAAAGGCACACCAAATCAATGCTCTTGTATGCTGCATCGTAAACACAAGATGGACTTTAATTCTTCTAAAAAACAGAATAAAATAACATAATATATGTTTTTACCTAAATTTTTAAGTAATAAAATTATCTTTAATGTAAATCTCTTAATAAGCAGAAAAGATAGCAAGATAAAAATAGCACTACAAATGAATTACTTTTCGACACGTATGTAAGTTAACAAAAGTATATGTGTGTTAATCTCTAAGCATATGGTGGGAAATAACTATGAACAATGACAGAAAATTTTATTATACTCTCCCCCATTCATGCTTATTTACAAGAAGCACACGTAGTTTATACTTTTTTTTAAAAAATGTATTGAATGAACTACTGAACAACTTCTCTCTCAGGTTAGTCAAATGCTTTCAAGAACAACGAATAACTCTCAAAACAATAGAATTCTCACAAATTAATGATGAAAAAACTAGTGGCATTGAGGTTTATGTCGTGCCCCACATCCGGTAATAAAATCACTCTTAAGATACAGCTAGAAACCCCCGCGAGAAACGTCCAGAGGAACTAATAGAGACGTAGCAGAAGGGGTCCGCGAGTCCAAAACGCGCCCTCGACCTACTCCCGTTCTTCCTGGGGCCAGGCCACGGGCCCCGTGCCTCCCCCGCACGGCCGACGCGAATGAGACAGCTCTACCCGCCACTCCGTGAGCGCGGGCGCGGGCACGGGCGCTGCGCGCGCACGCCACGGAGGCACGCCACGGCACGCGGGCTATCTCGGAATCGCACGGCAGCGGCGCGAGGCCGGGCAGGCGAAAGGCCGGGCCGGGCAGGGCCAGGCAAAGCGAAGCGAGGCGAGGCAGCAGCGGGCGTAGGCCTATATATCTCCCGGGATCTGGAATAATCGATGGCCGGCGAGTTACATCGAGATATCGCCCGAGAAATACGCCCAGGGCGCGAGCGAAACGCCTCCGCCCCCGCCCACTCCTCAGGTAGCCGCCCAAACGGCTATGCGACCGCCACCGCCGCCCCATAGCAAACCGTTCTTCAGCCTGCTACCGCACTCCGCCCACTGATCGGCCTCCAAAATAGCGTTTACCCTGGGGAGAGATTGTTTCATATTTATTGATTCTCAATCCGAAAGTGGTTCCAACTAGTAAGGAATATTAGGAGCCACAATTGTCATTTCTTATTTTGGAAACTGGTTCCATTCCGGGAGTAATATTAACACCATATCGTTTGGTTAAGCTTTCCAATATTTACATTCAACAAAATATAATTAGAATTGGCGATTATGAAACTAAGCAGCCTCAACATATTTTGTTTCAAAATCATTCATTTTCCACTCTCCTACTCGTGTAACTAACTTTCCTTTTTTTTATAGAACTTTGTTAAGCACTTAACCAAGCATGGAACTAAAATATCAAACTTTCAGCAATGTTCTATTGTCAAGCTACTGGAAAAAAGCAAGTCGGTCAAAACTAAACAAATATTTTATAACAAACGACCGTCAAAAATTCTCCTCGAAAACTTCCATCTACCAATACATTTCTCTGAAAAATAATTCTTTTGATATGGATGCATCTTTGTAACGCTCAAATGTTACAAGCTTAGTGACGTTCAAAAGACATTTCACACAAAAGCGCGTCGAACAAAGGCAAACACTAATATCATCTAGTCGCCAAAATTCGAAGAGATCCTAACTGTTACTTTCATAAACAATATGCACATAAGAAAACAACAAGAAACCTAAATTTCAGAGACTTTCATATACGTTTCAAACATTCAGCAATTACGAATAATGGAAATCCCCGAAACTCCCGAACAGCGCTAATTTTACGCTTCAAAGCCTTGGAGTCTCAATTCTGGTCTTTCCATGTTTACTCTAGGCTGAAGGTAGTTCGTTGCAAGTAGACCCATTTCCTCTTTCTTTTATTTGGCTAAAATTCCATTATTATTCAATAATTCATCAATTGTATAATCTACTTTTCAAATCAATAATTACGCGAAAAGTATCCTCACTAAAAACAAAAACAACAAAAATAATAAATTGAGATACACGGCATACAAGATTCTTCGAATTAAAATACGAAAGTAATAAAAAAGATATGCCTATGAATCGTTCCAATTTCATCAAGAGAAAACAAAACAGGTTCATGCGTTCCAAGAAGAGAACGAATAAACGCAGTAAAAAGTTAAAAGAACGCTGGGAAGAGTGGAATAGAAAGTACTGAAGAATAAGGAATTGAAATTTCTTAAAAAGGGAAAAAATAAATAAAGATTAAAAGAATAAATAAATATTAAATAAATAATAAATAAATATTAAATAAAAACAACAAATGTAAATAAATAAATAAATAAATGTAAATAAATAAATAAACAAAGGAGAAATACTCATTTGTTATTACCTTTTTGATTTTGTAGAACCAGATGAATATCAGGTAATTTCATGGCAAGCATCGCCTACCGAAAGACCGTTGGTCGCCATCGGCGAGGGAGAGAGCAAGAGTGAAGGCGAGCTGGTGCGAGAGCATCACGGTGAGACAGCATGTGAGTGCGAGAGAGCGACAGCAAGGGCAAGGACTAGAGCGAGGGCGAGGACGAGAGCGAGAAATGCTTACGCATTTTGTAAAGTCATTTGAAAAACAAAAGTCAAACTATTGTTTTTGTCTTCGGCCGATAGGACACAATGAAAAATACTTAAAGTAATGAAAAGTGAGCTACACATGCAATCATAACATAAAGAGAATGAAATATCGCCATAAAGATTAGTTCACAAATATTTTCACACTTACCATAATATGGTTACATTGTTAAAAGGTAGTCCATTTCGGCCAACAAGAACTCACCTGAAAAAAATTAAAAATGAATGTAACTGCAGAAAATGTTATTCAATAAGTGTAGATCTTAATGCATTTAACTAACACAATTTTATTACGTTATATAAATATACTGAAGTCACAATAGTGACGTAATTAACACTAAAACATAACATACAAAAACGTTTCGATTATTTTTAGAAGTACATTTCCAAAATATTTTCCATAATATTAACTTAGGCAAGAAAAATATATTTAAATATCTTAACAAAATTAATGACAGGCAGATCTCAGCAAGTAAGAAACACATTTGGTCTCATAAGTTACAAAGCACACTACTTGTAAAAGAAATTTAAATCAATACGTTACACCACAGAAGTACTACACAATATTGTATAGATTACCACAACACATTCACAAAAGTCATCTCAGAACAATAAGCAGAAGAGCTCAATCAATGCTAGAAGTTGCCACGTACTACTAAACAATTTGAACTGCGAAATAATCATTTTTGGACACATAAATACGAAAATTGATTAGAAAAATCAAAGCAACATCGGCTTTCGGGAAAGATTGTAAGTTTATAAAAGTTTAGAATGATAATAATAATAATAAAAATAATAATAATAATCTAGCTAATACAACAAACGATCAATAAAACTATGTGATGATAAAAGATGCTCCTATCCATTCACAAGAAATTATGTCTACTGAAAGTGGAATGTTTAAATTTGGAATCAATACAACCGGTTCAGCTATTCACAACATACACTCAAATCAAAATTCTGAAACTCAGCTGCTCGAAAAACATCCTTTTGTTACACAACAGGTAGCTCTTGATCAGTGAAATCACACTCCTTTCACCAAGGAGGTCCGGGTTCGATTTCCGTCGATTCTCGGAAAAGCTTATGTGAAATGTGCTCCATCAAAACGAGTCTGCCTGCTTCAGAAGGGCTAGTGCAACCCCTGTGCGTTCTAAACCCTACCCCTTTCCCAATGCCTTTCTGACCTTTGGGTAGTGACACAGGGGCGTGTGGTGTAAGACGCGTGTGTATGCTACCTGACGCGGAGATGCTATCTGACGGTTCTCTTGGCAACTGACTGAGGAGACGAGACATACATAAATAACGAATATTAATGGAGGATAGCGCGGAATGGCGGATTACAAAATGCGCTCAATGCTATACCAGTGGCTTAGAGACGCGTTGTGTCGATTAATGATGTAAATAATTACGAAGATTAAGACACAACCTTTTTTAAAAAAATAAGCACTCCCAAGAACATTTATTAAGAAGGATTCAGAAAAATCGGGAAGAAATCCGCCATTAAAATAGACAAATGATCATCTTTCTCAAAGTGGAACATTAACGTCTCCCAACTAGCAGCTTAGCATCATAAAAGTGAAATGATTCCTCTTCGAGCTTCCCGTAGCAGAGGCCGCCGAGAACAAAGAGGAATTATTAATCGGCCAAATGGAGAGCGCTGGAACTCCAGCGAGTCAGTTGCATAAATGCATCTCAACAACGCGCCCGGCGCGCCGGCGGCGAGCCCGGCGGGAGGCCGCAACGCGGACCGAAGCCGACCAAGAGGCGACGTCTTGTTTGCGCGGGGCCACTCGAAGCGAAAACTTGCCGCGACTTGTGTTCTGTTGATTTCTCGTCTCAATCTCGGGCGCTTCGCAGCAACGGGCGACGAATCTTGCTCACCGATGCTGATTCCCCGCCTCGACCCGGCCCGACCGGCCTAGCGACGCGCAGCGGCTCCTGCATTCCAATCTAATTACAGCAATCTCTCCACTCCTATAAACGCAAGTTCCCCAACGCCGGGCTAAAGTTCACTAACAATACGCTATAGGAAAGCACCCGCACACTATAGCAGAGGCAGCACTCGCGCAGAGAGCGACAGAGAGAGAACTTAACGGATAACGCAAAGTTGCGCGAGGAGAATTCTGGAGAAACTTCCTGTACTAATTTAAATGGACGTCTTTTCTTAAGAGTTGAATCACGAGAATGCTAAGTACAATTCCTCCGCGCGCCCCGGAATACCAACAACATCTTCCCCTAACTAGCCCGCCATAGATTACCTGTCCGTCAAGGCGGGAAATTCCCGAGACGACGTCGGCAGCGGGGGGCCGCGGGCTTCCGGTGAAGTTGGGGAAGGTGATGTGGTGAGCCGCGAGCCGGCGGGCGAGCCACACGCGGGCTGTCCGCGAACAACATGACGCGGAAGCCGCATCACCGCAGCTCACCGCCGCCCCGCCCCCGCGCCTTGCCCGGCGCACAGTGGGGCGAAACCAAGGGGCGGAAGGGCATGCAGTAATCTTGTTTGTCGAAGTTAAGATGGAATTAGAATAATTTGAGAGAAGGATAAACGATGTAATTATTAGATTTGGTTATACTTAATTACGGTGATTGTGGTTACGTATTCTAGACACTCATATCGTGGTTTACATTATATGTTTACTTGCAGTTCTTTACGAAGTATTTGCAAATTTTACTTATTTGGTCCTGTGGAAAGTGCTTAAATAAAATTGAAACTACTAGTACTAGGATTGAAAGATCTAAAAGGCATGACTTTTACAAAAATATGTACAATTGGACTTTTTATTTAATGCTGTGAGTGACAGGTCTGGGTCTATTTCTTCTACGTCCTTTTTCAATCCAAATTATGAATCACACGCTATATTGTAAATGAAACTTTCCAATTTTCAATATATTCATCCGGTATGAACACATTAAAATTACAAACTTGTATTTTCTCCTATTTAAAAACAATTAAGCATTTTAATATATAAAAACATCCCTTTTGTGTTAGTTTTTTTCATCGTGTCAGTTCATGTTCTGCCTTTCTTCAGTGGAATGTTCCATGTAGCAAAACTTTCCTTTTATTTATACAATAAAGCAAAAAGTTTCATGTCCATGTACAGTATAAAATAGTTGCAAGAACAAAAAGTAATTATGTTTTTCGACTTACTATTTTATTATAATATTCAAGGAAATGGACAACTGAAATCATACAATATGTTTTCCAAACACCTAACTGCTAAATCGAAAAAAACATTCATTCTTTTCGTGGGTCAAACATTTCTGATCATTTACTGCCTCTCCCATTTTCCGAACTCGCTCCCATTCGAACCAGTGGGCGACAGAGTCGCCGTGAAAGTTGCCTCTCCCTAATTCAAATCGATGTCTACTTCGGGAACTTCAAACCGCGAACTTCAAAAACAATTAGACACTGACGAGGAGTCTCCGGGAAACCCAATTATGGCGCCGCTATTCGTAGCGGACGAAAGTTGGACGACGTCTCATTCCGGGGCACGATCCCGTGCCGTCTGGCGGTCGCGCAAGGCGGGAGGAGGACGGGGAGGGGGGCATGGAGGCGGGGGAGGGCGACACGGCGGTGCGACGATCCGGAATTGACGAGGAGACATCTGTGAGAGAAGCTCGCTCTGACGGAGCAGTGGTCGCCAACCGGCTCAGTTCTTCCAGCGAAAGCAGGTACACACACATCGTCTACCTTTCGCGAAACAACTGTAGCGGCAAAGCGAAGTTATGACAGCCGACGAGTAATTTACAACATGTCATTGAAAATTTTCGTGAATGTTCGATAATGATTACGTAGTAATTTAACTTCTTCTAGAGCATTTAAGGGTTTCTTCGCATCTAGTTCAAACTAGAAGTACAAAACAAAACGGAATGCAAAATCCCAAGAGGATATATTTAGAAATCAAATACACAAAAAAGAGTAGAATTGAGAAGTACTTCTTATAGTCAGTTTTACATTGTACATCTCTTCCGAAATATCTCGTACCGACGGCGGCTGCGAGGGGCGGAGTCCTCGAATCCAACGCCACCGGCGGCCTCCCCGTCCCACGCGCGACGCCTCCCTTTCTCGCCTGTTAAAAGCATTGTTCGAAGATAAGCGTTTCCCGGCGGAGGGCAGCCGGGGGGCGGGGCGCCTCGCTCACGATCGACCTGCGAAGGCCCGGCGGCGGCAACGGGGGCGGGCGACTACAAAGCCGTCGGGCGCGATGGAGGAGGCAATGAATACGGTAGAAGCGGGGCGAGAGGAAATGGGAACGGATGCGGTAATGATGGCTAGGGCGGTAGCGAAAATGGCGACGAGGATGCGGTTGCGAGCAAGGGCAACGGCGAATATATAAGGCTGAGAGAGCACATGCGACGTTGGTGGTAGCAGACACCCATAGGGTAGACAGGCAGCGCGGGCACAGACGATAGAGGCAGAGACAAAGTTGAAAGAAAGCAAATGTCCGGGTGGAGGCAAAGCGGACGGTGGCCTCGAGGTCAGAGGCGAATAAAGCGGACGGAGGTGGCGGTGGTAACAGGAGTAACGGCAACGCAGGGAGGTGAAAAGGAGGTGGCAGGGAAGTGACAAGGTGGAGACAGACTGAAGGCGAGACTAGGTGAATCGTCGTAGATAGTAGGTGGCTGAGGCAGGGGGTTGGGGAAAGGGGCTATGGAAGAGAAGAGAAACAAGGGGTGGAGCTAGGGGACGGAAATTGATACTGAGGTTCGGTGAAGAAAGTAGTTAGAGGTAGACAGGGCTGAGGCAGGGAGCCGAGCCAGGGGGTTGGGCAAAGAGGATGAGGCAAGGAGGAGAAGCAAGGGGCGGAGGCGAGGGCAGAGACAGAGCGGTGGCTGGGTGGCGGGGCGACGGCGTTAGCGAGGCGCATAATTGCCCACCCCGCTCGTGGGCGTCGTCCGGAAGGAACGCATCACCGGTATCTGCGGCACAGATCCGCGCGGGCATTTTACGGTGGCACCGTAGCGCGTGGCCCAGGCGGGCGAAGGCGGCGACCGTGGCGGCGCGGGGCACAAGCGCACGCGCCCGTCTACGCGCCTCCCGACGAAAAGCGAAACGCCGCGCGCACGCCACCCCCACGACCGCGCACCCGGCGATGTCGCTCCAGCCCTGCCCAATCGCCCACGAATTCGCACCCAGCCAACAGCCCAAGCAACATCGACGAGACCCCTTTATCGCTCACTTCGTTGATGAACTACGACCACAAAAACAGAAATTAAAACTCGACCAAATATTTCTGTATTGTTTACACAAGACCGTGCAAAAGATATTACGCTCTGAATTACGCCTTATTATATATATATATATATATA
Organism: Gryllus bimaculatus; assembly: GCA_017312745.1. Taxonomy (NCBI): domain Eukaryota; kingdom Metazoa; phylum Arthropoda; class Insecta; order Orthoptera; family Gryllidae; genus Gryllus; species Gryllus bimaculatus. The sequence goes on along the minus strand of BOPP01000072.1, from coordinate 5,295,959 downwards.
TATAAAGTACTGAATCAAAGAAACACCCTAATTATACAAGAATACAGAGAACATAATTTGTACAAACTAAAATAATCTGCGTTTTAAATCTAAGAGGCGTATGCCTAAAAACAATAGCTTAACCTGGGTTTACTTTATTCCTAGCAAAGAGTCGTAAATCTACGTTTTTTTTGTTTTTTTTTAGAAACTTCCAGAATTCACAAGGAGAAGTCTAAATTCATCTACGACTTTCCTACCAGGAATTGAATTATTTTTCGCCTTAATTAACTACCTGGTTCTTTTCTTAAGTACCAGTGAAAACTCGATGTATGTACTTAAAAGGATATGAAATTATCAAACACTACTGCCTCCACAGGCCAGTGGTGGTCGCGCACAGGGGCGTGCCATTTGATGACGCGTTTTTTCCGTTTCCTCCACTGATTCATAATAGCGAATTACGCTGCCTTATAAACATTATTCTACTTATATTAACTAATAACTGTTAGCTATTTAGTCATGTGAAATATTATTTCGTTAATTTATACAATTCTTCTTCAATCTCGACATGAACAATCTATCCCAGTCTGCACGGTGCACTTACCTTCAAAAGGTTTTCCCCCATCAATGAAATAAACATTAAACAAATTTTAAATCCAACATAAAGTAGAGGAAACTACCCCCCTTCGCATCTCCTGCATTTTAGGGCAAGGTCTCCTCAGACGGCCGCCCTGTTCCGGGTGCTTCGTAGTTTGTTAGCGCGAAGCGAGCCTCACGAAGCGATGCATCACAGCGAAGAGGGACGCCGAGTTCCGTTGGCTACTCCCCAGCGCATCCGTTAAACAAAGAACCAGAAACCCAATGGGCACAGCCGTCTCCTCTCACCCCCGCCCCCACCCCCTGGCGTGCGCGCAACGGGAACACGCTATACGCAAGGGACACGTAAATCAAGTATATTTTTACTGCCGGAGTCGCAAAGGCGAGCAGTACGTCTTACTGAGCATTTTTGAGATCGTCAACACGCAGGAATTTTTTTTCGCACTGGACGGGCAGCTGCGATACGCGGCCCTAAGTACAGGAAACGAAGGAAGCACGCGAAATTAAATCTCGTTCGGTGCGCAACGAGTATGTTATCAAATTTGAAGCCAAAGCGGTTCATTCAAATCAGCCATCGCTCATTCAAGCGAGTTTAAGGCGGCAGAGTGAACGGGGAGATTTACGAAAGAAATTGTGTGGAGAGGTTCCGAGGTAAAAAAAAAAAGCATTTCCCATACAGTTTAGGAGAAAAACGATGTCCTACGTTTGGGAACTAAAAGAAACCTTGAGCTGTCAATACGAGAGAGAATGAAAAAGAAAAACCAATTTCCGTCAGTCGCGGCCATGTGGAACTGAACATAAAAGTTCATCTTTCAACAGCATCACATGGCGATTTTGGCAACACTGTGAAGTTAACATCGTCACTTACTACTCAAGTTCTATTTACCCTTCGTCCAAGAACTACTTTTATTCAACAATTCGAATCACAATTCGGAAATAAATATCATTGGTCCAGTGAATCGTCACACGTTTTTTATACCACTTCTCGAAAACACAATGAACATTACACTCGCATTTTAGAATTACAAAATCAAGTTTCGTCTATTCAAAGAACGTGGAAACCATCAGGAATGGTCAGTCAATATTGGCTTAGATAAACAAAATACGGGAAATTATTGACTTTTATATATATATATATATATATATATATATATATATACATATATATATATTCTGTGTTGTGTGTTGCGTAGTGCGTGTGTGTATTTTCAGGTTATTGCGTGTACCTCTTAATACCTGAAACAATGCAGGATGCAGATCTATCAGTGTCCATAAACTGACAAGACATTTTTCTTTATCCCGAAACGAACCGCCCGCGTTGATTTCAACCGAGGCCCATCCCTCAAGCTCTACCCGGAGGAGGCGGTGTCGGCGCCTACGCTACTCACCCGGTGAGCACTTTCCATTCGCTCCGCTCTCGCATGCAGGAGCCCGGCCGTGGATTACAATGGGAAATACGTCACGTGCCGTGCTTCAAAACGAATGTGTTACATGCAACATTAAGGCCGGAAAAACATGCCGTGCGTTATGACATGCCGGGAATACGGGAACGAAACCCGAGAAATCTCGAGCGAGAATCGCGAGAACGCAAGCGCCCGGTCCCGGCGGCCACTCGGGGGCGATCGGCGCGTTTCTGACCCCGCGCCCCTTCCGGTTTGCTTTCCGGCGGGTACCCCAAAACCAGGACACATTCAAAACAAGTGAACAGATTTTCTAATTAAATATAAATGGTCAGAGCCGCCTAAAAGCATGTGACGATTCACGGTCCACGCAAACTGAAGCCACTCTTTTGGAAATTATCAAATGTTGAATTTTGTTTAATTAGTTGTGTTAAATGCACTACTTTTACATTTTGTTAATTAATTGCAATATTATTAGTTTTAAATCATTCTTATATCTACAAATTTGTATTTTTAAGAGAGAAATAGTATTTACGCAAAATCTGTTAGTCAATAGTTGAAAATACGCCTTGTGCAAATATTTATTTTGTTACGATGAAAGAATCTCATTTAGAAATTGTACCAATAGTGAAACAGCTTTAAAATCGATCGTGAAAAATCGAAAATCTAACTTTAGTACATCTAAAAATCTAAAAATCAAATGTAATACATAATAGATTCCATGGAGAGATATTATTAAACTAAAGAAACCAACTAACATATTTCATCCTCTACAATTTTTCCATTTATAATTTTAATTTATAAATTATCTCCTCTGAATTAATTGTATTTTCAATTTTACATTGACACCGCGTATTCTGTGAATTTATTGCCTAGACAGATTCAATAATTGAAATAGTTCTGTGCACGTCAAATGCAGATTTGCTTCCGTTCATTTTTCTCAATTCAGTAGTCAGAGTCTCGTCAAGAGATCATGTGTTCACGTGATGCGGAAGCGGCTGAATTTTGAACAATGAATTTGTTACGTTTTTACACACTCTATTTCAACAAATTATTTACAAAAAATATTTTTAATGCACGTGAAGAGTAGCAAAGGAGTCTTGATGGTGCTGTGGATTTATATAATTGCACTTCATTCGGAGATCTGCTGTGTCAATGAATATTAAACTGTGATTTCTCCTTTCATAGTAAACTCCATACAACTGTACGTTTTGCACAAACGATTTTTTTAAAAGCAAACAAAACGTTTATTTCATTGACATTATAGAGAGAATCGCAGCATTTGAAACAATAATTTGAATAGAAGCAAATGCGAGAATATACGGGAACAGTTCGGTATGCCACAATAGCAGATATCGATCTAATTAATTGCCGAGCGCTTTTAGAAACGGCAAAAACGTTTGTATTGTAATGAGCTTCAATTCAAGAAAAAAATGTAAAGTCATCATAATGGGCGCGCAATGACACTCAACTGAGCATGGCAAGCACATCTACCCTACGCACACATTTTTTATTCATTTTACATGAAACAGTTATCACGTCGTTCAATCACTCGGAGTAATCAATCTATGTCTTGACCTATACTTGCTACAACTTGCTTTCTTGCTTAGCATGGTCAAAATTTGCTAAAATGCATTACTAATTAAAATAGTTTTTTTTTAATTTTTACTATAGCAATGGTACATTCGCGCCTAGCAAATTTATCAGAAGAGAATCGTTGGTACTAACGGACGTATCCCACACAAAAAATTGAAAGTCCAAACATTTTTCCTGAATTTCGAACTTCTTGGATTTATACCACTAATGCAGTAAAAGAGCAGAAAGTCTTTCGAAAATGGAATTCAAGAAAAATGTAACACAAACTACAGAAAAACCTTTCAAATTTTATTTCTAATATTTTGGACTCAATATCATAAAACATGTTTTATTTTTCAAATGATAATGCTTGTTTTTAATTGATTTTTTTTATATCCATAAAAAACCGGCGTTCACTTAGAAAAATTCATGTTAAAAATAAATAAAAATTAAGAGTACTACACGACACTGGACTATTTATTCATTACTACAAACAGTTTGATATTTGAACATTATATCTACCTTTCAGTAATGTTGCACATTCTGATAAGAAAACTAAGTTGTAAAACACTACGTGTGGTGTTTGAACGAAGCCACACATAAGATAGCATCACATTCTCGACATACTGCTTACACGAAATCTATTTCGCAAATAAAACTCCACCCCCACCGAAAAGATGTATCTTCTATCAGCGTCCCGCAAGAGGCGGTGCCCTGATACAAAATTAAATTCCGCCCATTTGCATTTCAAACGCATATCATCCGAACATCATCCCGAATTCCGCCACTCGAAAGCAGGAATTTCATCAACGTTCAGATTTATCCTCGAGAAACTCCTCAAACGAAGAAATCCACCCCTGGCCTCGGAGCTCAGGTAGCACGAATATGCATTCCCTAGTTTAGAAACCTCCGACCCTTTAATAACACCCGCGAAGCACCACGCCCGCCGCCGCCGCCGCCGGTTCTCCCGCTTTACATGCAATCGATAACTCGCCGCAAACCGGGGTAAGTAGCGTGCGGTTCGGGTATCAAAATTCATCCGGCGCCGGGAGGCCCGCAAATATTTATACCCCGGGAGCGAGCTTCTGAACCACTGGAGAACTTGCACTGGCGGCGGCGGCGGTGGCGAAGGCGGCGCCGCGCTGCACGAAGTGCAAAGCGAGCTGCAAAGCGAAAAGTCATTCGCGCGGGAGGCCTGCCGCGGCAGCGGGGGAGGGTGCCCAGGCGAAGCGCGCACATGCCAGACGGCTATAAAATACACGGCGGCGGAGGCGGAGGAGCTGGCGGCGGCGGCGGCGGCGCCCTGGCGAGCCGGAATTAACTTATGTCACGGCATGCGCGCGCGCGCCGGAGAGGCCGCACGCCGCGCCGTCGCCGCTACAACCTCCCCCGCTGTTGCCGTTTGCCTCCACGCGCCTCGTACTCCCCTCCTCGCAGCGAGCACCACCTGAGCGCTCACAAGCAATGGCCCTGTTTCTAGTTTTCGTCAGCACCAGTACCTTTAACAATATCAGCGGCCAGCAGTAGCCAAATCCTTCAGCTTTTTTTCTTATAGTGACAACTAACGTCGTAGGTTTTTATAATCGTTCTCTGCATTTAACGTTCAGTGAACGACCGTGCTTTCTAAGCATACAATAAATTAGTATAATAAAATATTAAATTTTTAATAATAAGTAATACTTAAAACTAAGAGTATGTACACATCGCTTGAAGGGGAAGCTAGGGAAGTACTCAGAAAAAAATCGGGATATATAATCAATTTTACAGGTATCATACACTAAATGAACGACTGCCCAATTATATTGGCATTAAAAGAGAAAGTAAAATTGATCCCACATTAGTGTACACCAAGGGGAAGAAAAATAAAGAAGAATATTCTTTACCTAGTGTGGGGCGTCGAGAAGATGTGATATGAGAGGACGCAACAGTTACACACAAAAATCACAGAAGGCACGTTTTCCATAGATGAGAGGATCGTCAAAAACTCAGGAAAAAGGAATTGTTTTGGAAATAAATTATACTTAAGGGACGACCTCCACGTCCCAAGAAGAAAAAGGCATACGGTTAAAAATATTGTCAGAGGTTCAGAAGTAGCTAGAAACGAAAGAGATGCAGATAAGTGTATGTCAAGGGAAAAGTCAAAACAATACCCGTAAAGTAGAATCTTTACGGCAGTATTCTCATTTTAATCACCACTATCACATGCATTATATCCGTACACAATATCATCGTTATTACGCCGTTTTCAGAAAACCCACCAAAACATAAGTTGATAATTCTTTTACTTCTTCTAAAATTCCTTTCGTCACCGCATCTCCCCCACTTCCGTTTGAAGCTTGGGTTAGTAATTTTTCTCTCCCTCCACGCAAAATGCACCAACACAACCAAGAGAGCCGTCGTTTTCCACGTGACGCGAGCTCGGTGGACAAAAGTGGAGACGTCAGCGCAAGCTCCGCCGGAGATGCACGCTCTCCCTTTTTCTTTGTCTCTTCTCCTCCTCGCGTCGTTTTGTGGCTGGCGCCGCTACTCTCACAATCTGGCAATGGTGGCTCCCCACAAACCTCCGCCTCCGCAGCCGCCGCCGTCTGTATGTCCGCCGCTTTTGCCGACGATGCCATCCAGCCACCACCAATAGCACAACCTTCACCCGTGATCCCCACGGCGTCACTGTTGCTTCAGCGCCCGCCGTCATCGGCTCCGCTGCTGCCACGATCACCGAGGAAGCTATCACCAACCCCTGCGACGATGTTCATCATCACCGCCACCACCATGACTGCCATCGCCGACACCGCTGATGCCACTTCTGCCAGCACCGTCACCTTCTTTGCCAACACCCTCACCATCCCCATCCCCGCTATCACTATCGCCATCGCCGCCTCCGCCAGTACAGCTCTATTCTGTCGGCGCTCTCCATTCAGAGGCGGGGCGGGCGCTGCGCCTCGTTTGTCAACGCGCGGCGAACGCTGCACCACCTGCGCGGGGCGGCCCGATGCACCTCCGCCTCAGCCCCTCGCGCCGCGTCCGGCCCACCTGGCGCCGCCGCCCGGTGACGACAATGGTAAATGACGCTGACAGGAATACGGCGGCGGCGGAGGGGAGGAAGTGGTGAAAGCGGTGGGGAATGAAATACGCACGGGGGCCACAAGGAGGGTCGGTGGCGGGCGGAGAGGTACTGGTGTGAGTGCTTAACGCTGGCAGTGCAAGAAATATCAAACAGAAAACTGGACTGAAGAAAGCGAATGCTCATTTAGCAACGTCCTTCAAATAACATAAAAGAATTATACATTTCTAAGAAATGCATACATCAACTTTCTTTAATATTTTTGGAATATGTCACGATCTCCCGTAAATAATGAAGTTTTGTAACATATATTTTTAGAAAGCATGGAAATTACTACTTACTACCACTGTTTATTGATTGAAAACGTAACTTGGCAGCCATGTTGTACGCGTGCTGCAACCTCACGTATTGAAAATTATCCCAAAGTATTTATTTGTATTTCATAAATTCGTGCTAAAAATAATATACGCATCTCGTACGACAATGTCTGACGTAATCATTTAAAAGGTTTGGTGTTTGCCCTATCGTTCCCTCGTCTCTCAACATTTCATTCGTGTGTCAAAGACGCGTTGTCTGTACTAGTAATATAAATAACTATTGTCGCTTGTTTGTGTTGTTTCTCTAGTTAGGAAACACCCAGCGCTTTATTAAGCTCGTAATGTTGGTAGAGTAATATCGCACAACATATTTACACTTATACTCTCTACTGTCTTCATTCAACTACTATGAAACTTTGTTCTTCTGCGTTCAACGCGAATTGAATAGTTTGTACCTGACGCCAGACACCGCACAAGTGCACTGAGGATGAAGAATGACATCAACAAAGCTAATGATCAAATACTGGTAATGGTAGATCGTTTTCTTATTCTTCATCTAACACAATCATCATTAATATTACTCTACTTTATAATTCTCTATATATCTCTTCCTTATAGAAAATTCTTGATTTTGCTTCTCGAGATAGGAATCAAGGCATTTTCTACAATGTCTGGGTTCCCGTTATTTCACAAAAAGAAAAAATCTTATTTAGTAATTTTATAAATATTAACGAATGGAAAATTTGACAACATAGTAATATAATATGCCTGTATCGGGCTCCTTTCTCTGTGTCAAGAATCGCTCCCATTCTGGGAACAATTGGGTCGGGTCGCGGGACCCGCGGACGCAAGCGAGGAGCACGGACGGGTCGGTCCGAGAGGGACCGGAGTCGAAGGCCGAAAGGCAGGATTTGCAAAACCGGACGGAGGCAAAGATGGAGACAGAAAAGGCGTCAGGCAGCTCAGCGACGGAAGTAAGAACGATGGCTGCGGAGAAGGGATGGGCGGTCACCTGAGCGGGCAGCGGGAGGTGGCGAGTGATGGGGGCAAGCCATGACCATCGGCAGTTTGGGCAGCTCGGAACAGCGGGCCTGAGCGAGAGCTGCGAGGTCAAAGAAGCAGTTCACGAGTATTTACTTGTTACCCGGCGAAGCGATTATTGAAGCGGTCAAGTAAATATTGTGAATGCAATGTCGCTGGCGGTAACGATACTTCTTCCCTGTGGAAAGTAGGACTTTGTGCCAACTAACAAGGCAACATGCGGGGTTTTCTTCCTTCAAGTCTCTCCTCCAGCAGCTACCACCCTCTCGGGACAAGTTCTGAGCTGTTGACTAGTCTCCAGATAAGTGTAGAAGTGAAATGCATGTAAATATAAGCGAATGTGTGTAAAGAGAGAGGAAGGGGCGAGGATGGGAAAAGAAAGATCAAGAGCTGCCTAAGCTACGTTTTTTAAGGTTCTGTTCCAGCATTCACTTGGCGTTAATCGGAGAACCCACAGAAACCCGATCAGAGCAGCGAGCCGACTGAATTCTCACACAGACAGAGGTAGAATTATTTCTAGCTATTTCGGTCATGCCGAGAATCCGCCCTCGCCATCCGGGCGTGAATCCTAGGAGCTCTAGGCAAACGATGCTGCAGAAGCAACGGTGACGCAACCCGCACGGAAGCAGCGGACAAAACAACGGCAGTGGGGAATGGGGGAATGTAGAGGTCAGCGGGATGGCAGTGAAGACGCGGGGGATGAGAGAGAGGCGGCCGACTCGAAACGCGCCAACGCAGTGGTGCGGCGGGGGCGGGGCCAGGGGTGGCGGGCGGGAGGGCGATTTCCCGAGTCATTTACCGGGCGATCCGTCACCGCGCGCGTCGCCGGGAAAGGCCCCTCGCGGCAGACGCAAACAGCCGCGCCCCGAGCGGAGTATTTGCTCGAGGGCCGCGTCGCTCCATTGCGGGTTTATTTAGTCAGCCTCTCTCACGAGGGAATCACTTGTTAAAAGACCAGACCTTCCTTTTGCAGTCCGCCACTTAATTTTCATGCATAAACACCCCCTCGTTTTCTTTTTTAATTTTTTCCTATTAAAAGAAATTGTATAGAATTCAGAATCTAACAAATTCATTGTACCATGTACTGGTGCTATGGACAGTCATCACAGTAGTTCAGTATTTCAACTTCTCTAATGTGTAAAGTGTTTGAACTCAAATCATAATTTGAATATTTCTAATTATGCTCCGTCAAAATATGAATGTTTAAAAATCAGGGTTCATTGCCCCAAGATTCGTTTAGAATAATTGTAGTAAAATACTAACACCATGCAGAGGTTAGAACCAATATTGTGCAGAGATTAAGGTAAAATTCAAAATCTATTTCAAGTAAATACCTTCTATTAAATCCTGAACTCAAAATTCAGTATGTTTTAATTCTAATTTCATTTTCACTTCTTCAAAAAACAGTTTAAACAAGAAATAATTACACTCTACGAACAACTAAAATATCTAGCGGATCTAAAATTTAAAAAAGACTTTTCATGTCTGAATTAAATAATGAAGTGTTCAGATCATTCTGTGCAACGAAACAAGTATGTATTCTAAGGAATGTTATCTTAATATGACAATTTTCGAAGCAGACTCAAAGAACACAGGTTTTGAAAGAACGTTTCTAGGAAAGGTAAAACAACGCATCATAATTTGTAACTCTGACGTCTACACTGGGCAATTTGAAACCGCGCGCAGTAGCAGCAACTTCTCCTTATCTCTGGCAACTTCCCCATACACTGTTATTCAACACAGGGCCGCCGTCATTTCTAGATCCATTTTCTAGGTCACTGCCAGGAGACAAAGCTCCAGCGAACTTCCCGAGTCGCTTCGTAGTGCGTGGAAATAATCTCCCCAGACGACGAGGCACCTACAACACGAGCCACCACATCCCCGCCATAGTTCTTCCGGTCTTCCCCACAAAACCCTCAAGCGTCTTGAACGGTCAAGGGGGGAGGGAATACCCACGTTCCGTTTCAGTAGTTCCGGCCCGGTTCCTCGGTCCGCCTAAGACGACCGCCTTCGGTAAATACTGCCGGGTCCTAGGGACGGCCACAGGGGGCCCAAGGCAGGGGGGCGAGTAAGGGGCACGAGGGCCGGCAGGGGTCGTCGCCGCAGCGGCAAGCGTCTCCGGGGACGTACGAAAAGCCGGCGGCCCAGAGGCGAACAACAGCCAGCGCCCTGGCCAACGGAGCATTAAGCGCGCTCGCGCGGCCCTGCCCCGAGCAAGTGGATGCAGAACACAGGGAAACGCGCGAGCATTCGTCATTAGGATGGTGACAAGCGGCAAAACTGAAAAGAACGTAATGCGAGAGAGAAGGCGCATCCATTCAGCTGTTTATTCTTTTATTATTATTATTATTATTATTATTATTATTATTATTATTATTATTATTATTATTATTTACTCTTATTATTCATTTCTCCTACGGAGCACATACAGTATCACATGAAACGCACATTTTCCGGATCTCCGACCCATGTCCATTTTGTGAATTAATGGAAGGAGGCCCTACAAGGATAGCGCTCAAAGATGGCAATGAAGACATGATGGGAAAGGAAGGAAATCGCGCAATTCATGGCGACTCTTCAGCATTCATCACAAAATAATTACAGAAGTCACTAAAAACACTTCTTGGAACACTCGCCTGGTGAGATTCGTACAGGCCCTCATAAACCCACCAATAAACCCTTAAAAACATAGAGTAAATGTGTGGCATAATGATAACACGCGTAGGATCGACTCCTAAGAAATTGCATTTACGGTCACCTCTACCAGTCTTGAATATACCCCTTTTTACATCTATTAATACCTCCTCCCATTTATATCTCTTTCCCACAAAAAGGTAATTCCTGTTTACTCCGGGATCCCGACCCCAAGGACAACCCCATCGCCGATTCTCGTTCACTCCTAAACATTTAGTTCTTTACATATAATTGTCTCCACCCTGTCACTTTAGTTCTTTACTACGATCCCAGTTCCTAAGCCTTGGTGATTTATCTGGAATGATTAATGAATAGACGATTATGAAAATACAAGGGAATTATGATAGAGGAAATGAATGTGAGGCGAGAAATACGAAAGAATTCCCGAAGACAAAAAAGAAGAAGAAGAGGAAGAAGAAGAAGAAGAATTGTTTGCCATACACTACGTGGAATATGTCTTTTTTCTCTCTCTCCCAGGCAATGACACAATTAAAGCGAAAACTTCTACGCGTTACATGCTTGTTTATATGGAAGAGAAAATTGGACCACAACAATAAAACACAAAATGAGATTCTAGAATGCCGAAATGCAATTCCTGCCATCAATTGCAGTGTACACAATGATAGACAGGAAACGAAATACTGATTTTCGAAAGCAACTGAATCTATCCAAACTGCGAAATAGAATGGAAGAATAAATGAATTATTGGTATCAACATCTTAAGAGAATGAATTAAGAAAAGCTGTTGAGGCGAATCTTATCGTACTTACCGACGGGAGAAAGAAACACCGGGCGCCCGAGGACAAAATGGATACAAAGAAGAAGCCAAGGGGGCGTAACAACCTGAAGCGAATAAGAAGAATAATAATAATAAGAAGAAGAAGAAGAAGAAGAAGAAGAAGAAGAAGAAGAAGAAGAAGCAGCTTGCGCGCGCGGTTTGTGCCCGCGGGCCCAGCGTGCCCCTCGGCGCCGGGTCAGCTGAGCGGACGCGCCGCGTCGCGACAGCCGCTTCTCCTTGCCCTCTCCCTCGGGGCCGCGCCGTAAGCATATGTGAGGTGAACGTCGTAAACAACGCGCCCTGACAGGTACGAGGACGGAGGACTTGCTGCACAGATTGCAGGGGATCGGACCCCCCCCACACACACACACACAAATCAACGAAACAAAACGGACCTTTTTTGTTGTAAAATCAGAGGCAATAAAACGCTAAAAGTCTTTCACGTATACCCGTAATAAAGGTAAGATATTACAGTACGAACGCCAAATAATGTTTCTCAAACTGCTTGAAATACAACTCGCCTTCCACTGTTCTCCGCTCGCCACTGTTACTTCTCCATCAGTCACCAGACAAGATGGTTAACAAACAGAAATACAATGAATTCAGTAGTAGAAGTCGAAATCTTGTAGTCCTTAATAAATAATGTATGTGAAAAGTACACACCACAAATAAATACACAAGTTTTAAGGTATTTATTCTCATCTCAAAGAAAGCTTTCAGGGACTATTTTTTCTTCATCTTCAATGCATTCCGTCCCTAATTTAGCGTGGATCACACTAAAAGTTCTGTGTAGATAATGTTTTTAACTGTGATTCACGTTACTTAGTTGTTACAGACGTCACTGACGATGGGTAGTATTTATCGAAATCTTGCTTTGGGATTAATATTTTAACACACATATTAAAACGTTTAATTTTATTTGTGGTTTATTTCCTATTATTCATTTAGTTAAACTAAAATACTTTGAAATTTCCTTGAAATCTATGTGACGACATCCACCGATGACAGAGCCAGAGACGCAGAGAGAGAAACAGAAACATATGCGCGCGCGCGCGCGCGCTGCACACACACACACACACACACACACAACACACACACACACACACACACACACACACACATCACACAACCCACACATCAACACACCCACCATCAAACAAATCGAGAGAAGAATGGACAGAGAGATAGAAAGAGGCAGAGAAAAGAGAGCAGACCAGATAAGAGAAAGAGGGGGTGAGGGGAGAGAGGTGGGTAGAAAAGAGAGAGAGAGAGAGAGAGAGAGAGAGAGAGAGAGAGAGAAGACACGGAGACGTTTTCTTCTTCACAAGGATTAAATATGGAAAAAACGGGCAACGCCGGGTACTTTGCTACTTTCTTATATTTACGTATCTTGAACATTTTTGCAACAATGATTCTACGTATTTTTTAAACTGTCATTCATATCACTCATTTCCATTTTATACGACATACGAGTGTGCTCTTCTCTTTAAAGTTGAGAATGTTTCATTCGTTGAGTCTCACTGACAGAGAATATTGAAAATAAATAATATAGATTATCGGGAAAACAAAAATTGTTAGACAACTGATAAATTCCATGAAAGCTCCATGCATTTTCCAAACAATATATAACATTTAATTTTTTTCTTCAAGGTTCCAAATTACTGGCCCGCACATGGAAGTACGCGGCCGCCATCCCCACAGTCCACACGAGACTCAGGCCGCGTGCTCGCGCGCCCCGTCGTTATCGTAATGCCGCCGGCCTCATTTCCGCGAATCCCTTTCAATCAGGCGCCGCTTCCTGCGCGTCTCGTTAGCCGGCAAGAAGGCAGGGCGCGGCGGCACAGTCCGCTAACGGGATTATCGGCGCCCTAACGACCGCGAGGACGCACGGCCGCACCCGCCCGCGCCCCCGCCCACCCCCGCTGCCGTCGTGGCCCAGACCGTGGTGCAGCCCGCTCCACCACAGGGGGATTCCCCGTGATAAAAGAGAGGAGCCAATCGAGCGCAATACCACGCGGGGGTAGACCGTCAAAGGTAACAACGAACGGTTAAAGGCAGTGACGACGGACCAAATTCATATTGACCAGAATATAGTGACAGATGAGAAGGAAAAAGGATAACCTAACACAACCGAAATCTATTTCGAAACGCTCATGACAGACTGATTCAGCACTTTGTATTACGAGGGGAACTAATCCATTACTGTATTTTTTTTTTAAATTTCTACGGGTTCTATACTTAAACAGGAATGTCAATTTCAACAAAAGCATAAAAAAGGGGGAAATGTGACGACAAACATGAAAAAACGAGAGGTAAAAGTCAGAGTCAAAGTACCAGTACATATCGACAGGTACGTCATGAGAGCAGCAAGTATTCGAAACCAAGAGTTTTAATCAAGTTCTCGCGTCAAAGTCATACTAATCATTCAGCGCTGAAACCATAGGAGAATCTGATCATTGTGTGGGCTACATTTTTTTTAATGGAAAATTCAAAGTCTATCCTTAGACACGAAAGTATATTAATTTTTTTTTTTAAACAATGTGGGTCCAGTAGAGAGAAATGCTATGAAGTCAAAATTTTTCACCTTACCAGAATGCGACGAAATTTTTTTTTCTTCCGGTGACAATGATTTTCCAGTCGGAAGGGCGAATTTGTAAATCGGGCGAAAAGTTCTTGACTGCGTTCAGATAGCCTTTCCCCCGGAGCCGTGAGTCGCCGTACGTTCCCGCTCACTCGCGTATCTGCAGCGGCCCTCGCACCGCGCGCTTGCAAATCCGGGCGAGGAGGCGAGGAATCTGTCCGGCGCCCGGCGCAGGTGGAGGGGCCGCCGCCGCCGGAGATAGGGCGCACGAGGAGGGCTCCCGGCGGACACCGCCGATGGGCCACCTGCACGCTACCGCCCCACCGCCGCCTCGGACGCCCACGCCCCGCTTCCGTTCCCTCACACCTCAGGCGCCAGCTGCCACCCGCGCACCACCGCCGTCTCTTCGGACGCTCACCCGCCACGCCTCACCGCTCCCCACCCCACCCCGCCAGATCCTCGTCACGTCTCACCTTGCCCTCTGCGACCACACGTCTTTTTCCGTTCCCACCCACTACCTGCACCCGCCACCAAACACTCCCCATCTGTTCACCCTTCCTTATCCGCCCCGCCTCCTTCGAAGCGCCCGCCCCTCCAAAGGAACTGGAAAGGAAATCCTTATTCGCCATCCCCTGCACACTTTACCGACTATACCCCGTTTCTTTTGTCGTCCCTACACCCTTTTCCCATCACCTCATGCCTCTCAATCCACTCCCACTAATTCCTAACCCTCCCCCTTAACCATGCGGCCTTAACCTCTTCTTTCTGCCTTCCCCCCGTGCCCTACATTCGCTTCTCACCTCGGCTGCCTTATCCGAGCTCCCTTCCTCTTCCCCAGGCCACCACCGACAGTTTAAGTACAATCGCCGACCCCGCCGGGGAAGACAAGCCTATCAGATGGCCAGAGAAGAATTTAGGAGGAGCGCCTCTACCTGCTATGTGGAAACGGCTCACGGGGCACGGGCGGGCGGCAGTGGGCGACTGTCAGACGGTAAAGAAGGGCACCAGAGTCAGTGCAGGGGCGAAAGTGAAGTGGCGTATGGGAAAGTAAGCACAGTTGAACAACGTTGACGAATATGGCAGGAGCAAGTTACAGTAAGTGCACGACGTGGCATCAAGTACGAAAAAATTGCATCGTGTGATAGAACATATAATTGGCTTCCTACGGGCAGTCTGTGAATACGCGAGAACGGTAAATGTCAGACGGACGTAGTTTGAATGCGGAATAAGTAAATGAGGAGATGTAAAATATTCAAAAAGAACGTGGACGGAGGATTAGCAGGGAGCGCGCAGAATTCTTGAATTGCTGTTGAGCGGAGAGAGAGCAGCTGGTAAGCGAAGAGAAGGCCAGGGGGAAACGAGAGGCGAGCGAGGAGCGAGCGAGTGGCGAGCGAGGGGCGAGCGAGGGGCGAGCGAGGGGCGAGCGAGGGGCTAACATCGGGCGAGTGATGGGCGGCGGACAAACGCCGGGCGAGCACCGGAGCGACAGGCGAGCAGTGGGGCGAGTGCGGTGCGAGCTGTAGGCGAGCGATGGGTGAGCGACTGGACGTACGACGGGCAAGCGAACGGCGAATAGAAAAGAAGCTGAGACCGAGCTTTGGGCGTCGAGCAGAGGGTGCTAAGCCTGGCAGATTGTGGCGCGCGCGGCGGCGGCGAGCGCCTCTTGCTCTGTTATGCAGATGCGTGCGATTAGAGTCGGCGCGAGTGGGCGCGTGGGCGGCGTGACCACGACGCAGATGGCGCCGGGCGATGGCGGCCGAGGTGGCGTGACGGGCACTCACTTGCACTCGGCCGCGAGAAGGCCGTTGGCGGTGAGGAGCCAAGGTGAGTTTGGACTCTTTCACGGCAACCTACGACACTGACAGCTCTTCGCCCGGGCCGGTAATTTTGGACTATGAAAACCACTTGTAAATCTTGACCAAAATTCATGATCTCCAAGTGAAAGAGCAGAATAATGCAGAAGAATATGACCTCTTATTTAATTGGCTGTTCGGGTGACGCCGCGTCCATGGAAAAAGTGCCGAAGTTTCGGTCGCCATTCTGCGACCTTCCTCAGGGCGTAACGCGGCGTCATCCGGACAGCCAATTAAATACTGACTCCGGCAGCGGAAGCCTACGCTCTCATATGCCGTCTTTACTAAGAACTTCATAAAAGTTTTAAAAAGTCAAATAAGAAAATTAACTTGAACCTACTAAGTTAGCATGTAACATTTTGTTCAGAATTACTTCACATTCTAATTGCAATAAAAGCATTATTTCTATCATTTGGGAAGGAAGTATCATTAAAATATTTGTTTGCATTCAAGAAAACATACTATGAGAATTCACACTAGCTAATGATAGTCCAATGTGAATACTAAAATGTATCGTATGAAACTTAAAAAAAAAACGCAAATAAAGAAATACATTCTTGTAACGTAAACCCAAACTAAACTCCACCTTACTTTAATCTTTTAAATCAATATTCGTCTCTTGCAAATAACGTTATACGCAAAGAACAAGTGTGGTTGCTAGAACAGAACATACGGGATAAAACTGAAGATAGGTTTCACTTCAACATAGTCGCGTCCTGGTACACGAAGAAGATTCGTCGACAATGTCACCTATCATCTACCAACTGAAGCTGGGAAGTGTGCTGAAATGTTAAATTGCAGTTGCTTTTTACCAAGAGAATAGTAAATATGCTTACAATTGATTAGTGTCCTTTGTGAAAAACTGTATTGTCAGTACAAGCAATAACAATCAACGCGCGGTTTGAATATATCTAAAAATACACATCATATTACAACCATTGTTTCCTGTTCAGACAGCAGGAACATGCCAATGACACTGTCTTTTCTGTAAATGCACGTGTCCATATTACCAAAGATTATTAATGTAGATGTACTCATATATTCACGCAAGGGTGACAAATTCAAAATAAGATGTCAATTAAGCCAAAATTCGTTTGATACAGTCAGCGCTTTTACCATAAAAACCGTGATGGAATTACTTGAAGAGGACCCACATAAAATGCGAATTGCTATCGTTCGTGCTAATGAATCTGGTGCATGCAAATGTGCTACAGATATGCACGAGGATACAGGATGGGGAGTTACGTGGCAACATCTAAGAACAATTAACGGTGCATTAACGCATAATAGTGAACCCTTCAGGTCTCTTGGTTTCTTTGCGTAATTCTTAGAAACGCACTGCAGAGAAAAAGTCTACTTTTCTTCATTTTCTTGAATTCATAATACATTTGTGTAAAAATATACGTTGTTTAAATCTCAGATATTCACACTTTCTATTTTCTCCACACGCAATACTTTTTGTGAAGATCTGAGTTGCACACACGTCCTTTCTCGGCGAAGCTGATTCCTATTATCTTCCATACGGGAAGTTGATATTCACAGGCGATATTCTCTAGCGGTAGCAAACACGTATTTGACGGCAATCATGGAACTTGACTGGAACCGGGCAACAATCGTTCACATTCGATTTTACTTCATTTTCCGAAGGAGAGCTTCGTTAAGTGATAAACTTGTGTGCCAGGAGCTCAACTAGCTTCAGTATCTCCCTGAAATGATTTTTCAAATAATACTTTAATTACCTACCACCAAAAAAGACACAACACAGACAAAAAAATATTCACTCAGAGGCCGACGTCATGCGCCGAAAAATGTCTCTCAAACAGAAATCTAAAGCTCAGCCCAGCCGATTCGAGGGCTTTCGCAGCAGAAGAGGGTGCATGAAAGAAACCTTCCCAGCGCGCGCAGCCATGCGCGAAGGCTAGCCAAGCCGGTCGCAGGGGCACCTGCAGAAACGCAGGCTCTCGGGCGGGCGGACGGCGGCTCAGCAGAATGCAGAGCGAAGGCGCGGGCTCGTAAATTTCGCCCGGACTAGGGTGGGATTTGTAGGTTCCCATATCCGGGCGCCCGGTTTCTCCCGAATTAGAAATCCCGGGGAAGGAAAAAGAGGTCGGAGAATTTGTGCAGGAAGGAGGAAACTTTCCTTCTTCAAGGCTTCCTCCATGCCTGATAATTACTTACTTCGGGTTCGAAAATAAATTTTTCAATTTATAGCAGGGAGCATTCTCAATTTCCTTCGTATTTTCTCCATGCAGCAATCTCTTTCCGTCTACAGCTGCGTAGAGAAACCGTATAAAAAGTTTTTTTTTATAGATTCCGTGAAATCTTTAAAGAGAACTGCCAATAACACTGTGGATTGTAGAACTCGAAGGTACTTTTAGGTAGTAAAACCTTACAGTATAACGAATGTACGAATATTGACTGACAAGAAGAATCGATTTCATGTATACATATCCCCCAACAATATTTCTTTGCTTAAAAATTAACGAAAATTATTTGTAATAGTCTAGTTTCCGATTAAAAGTGAACTCGCTTTTTGACGGTAGGTGTCAAATAAATTTTCTCTAAACAATTTCATCTAGCAATACACTATCAGCTCTCCTCAAAAATACAGGTTTTTAAATATTCTGCAAGACGACAGTCTAATTTTCTGGCCAAATCTGTGATACATTGAATTCCATATTAATTCTCTACTTTTTATTAATAAAAAATAGAATAATAGTTAAAAACAGAATTTTTACCTGACTATTAAATGTCACACACTAATCTCTGCATAATACCGTGTATATGTGACGTGCCATCATGCTGAAAATATTGTGTACGAACGAAAGATCAAAATTATAATTCAATATACTTTCAATGAAACTAATGATGTTGTAAAGGTGCTCCATATCATTGCTCGATTGACTACGCAAAGAAATTCAAGATGAGGTTGCAGATTGCTATTCAGTTCGGTCATCGAAAGGTCCATTTCAATCGCACTGTACATCTCAATTACTAAAACCAATACAGTGACGACCTTCTATCCGGATATTCCCTAAACGATAATCACAACGGTAACGACAACGGCAATGACAAGTCAGCTTATTATTGCAGCTTAAAGCAAAACGGCCAGCGCCAGTGCCGCGCTGATATCTTCTTGATGCTGATTACTAACACAATTTCCATGCATTTGCAGAGGTGCTTATGTACTAAGAGATTGCACTCGTAATGTGCCCTGCGTCAGATACGGTTGACGAAGCGCGTTTCATTAACATACCAAAGCATTTATCAACACAGTACCTTGTGAATATATCTCGCGTTTACGATGAAACTGACTCTCGATAATTTGCGAATACGTATCCATCTCATCTTCAGCTCCACTGGTCTCTTCAAACCTTGGTCTGGGTTCTGACTTTGGCTGCTTTTCCATTACTTCATTTTACTCTTTACAAACCCAATCTGCAGTTTTTCCATTTCCTCTCATTACCTCTTCATAAGTTCCTTTCAAACGAATAAATCGTCTGCGACTTTCATTTCGAGGTCTAATCAAAATACCAGCCAATCATTTTGTTCCAATCCTCCATAAATAAGGCACTCTTAATGGTAACTTTCCGTTTTCATCTTCCAATCCCTACTGCACGTCCAAGGTCTTTCCTTCGGCAAAACTTCGAAATATTGCCCTCTAATCTCTCTTTGTCGTTCTTTTCTTCCCTTAAATCTCCAGAACTTTCATTACTGCGCCTCCGATGCTGTCAATCAATGTTACTCTTCATTACTGTGATGATTATAAGAAGCAATGGGCGAAGGTGAGGTTGCATTAGGTCACAATCCACCACTCTTTGCGTGGCTGTGACGCCCCACCGTCACCTGACCGCTATTCCCGCCCCGCTCCTATCATCCCACAAACTCTCCTTGAACGGCCATCTCCATACCCCTTCCTCAGCACGCGGTGCCTTGTCCACGTGCGCCGACTGACGGCGCCAACCAAATACGAAGGTTACAGGGGCAAAGGCGTAGAAAGCGCGCAGCGGTGAGAGGGTCGAAGGAGGAAACGGATGGTGAGGCTGGGAACGAGCCGGGGGATGATGACAAGGCGCGGAACGGGACAAGAAGCGGGAAGAACGGCGTTGGGCAGCGTTACGCATATTGAGCGAGGTTACGCGCGCCGGAAGCCACCGAAAGCGTGTGGTAGACGCTCACAGCACTGAGAAGTGGACGCGGCATGGTGAGTGGTTGTTTGTTTGATTGATAGTTATTCCGTGCGCGACAACTACAAAGGTCATTAGTCCCGTGAGTGTAATGCATGTTCTTTCCTCGGGAGGAGGCGTAGGCCTTCCCCCGCTGGATGGTGAGACCCGGCGCAGACCTACCGTCGGCTGGCAGGAGTTTCCCCAACCAGGTACTTCCTACCGGCGGGGTACCGCTCCCGCCCGGACAAGCTCTAAGCTTCCGATCAGACACCCGACAAGTGTGGTAGTGTAGTGCGTGTTAGTGTGTGTCTGAGTAAGGGATAAGACATGGAAGAGGAAGGACGTGGCCGTGGCCCGTTTGTTAGGGAATTGCTCCGGCATTCGCCTGGGCTTAATCGGCGAAACTACGGATCAGGGCAGCCGGGCGCTAGAATTCTCATGTCACACAGGGTGCAATGCGCGAGTCGCGTGGGTTGGGCGCAGGAGAGGGGCTCGGGCGGCAGGGCACGTGATTGAAGCGCGGGAGTGACGGAACACGGCGCCGGAGGGTGGGGCGCGATGTGGCGGGGTTGAGCGAGGTGCCGGGGGGCGGAGCGTAGAAGTCATCGCCCCGGTGCTGGCAGTGAGCCGTCGGAAAGCCTCCCCTCGCGTTGCAGCTCCCTTCTCCGCCCGCAGACAGCTCTCCGAAAAGTCGGCCCGTTGGACGTCGCATTACCGCGCGGTCGAAAGCAATCAGATTACCTAGCGTCTGACAGAAGCAGACCGATGCCTGTCGTGTTATCAAGACTTTTTTGCGCGACACACGAACGGCACACGCGATGTAAATGCAATCGCTGACACAATTAAAAATCAATTACGGTGACAAATGCGCTGCCGCTTGCGATGTGCCTCGGCGCTCGAAGGGGTGAGGCCAACTGCACCGCTGAGCTCAACAACATGCTTGTGAAAGATGCACTTTAACGCCTCAAAGCGTACTGGAATAAAATGTACTTTCAATAAGTTCTCCGGAAAGTTCATTTTAAAGAAGTTTATAAAGCTAGTCACAAAAGTATTTGAAAAATATTAGGTTTTGGTCAAATAAACGTCATAATTATTTCTCATTCTTAACAGAAGCTCGACCTCGAGTGCTTCAAGAAAAAGCATATTGTGAGTCTTCAGCGAGATGTATCATTAATAAATAGATTTCACTTAGATTGTTAATGTTCGAAAAACTGTCGTTACAAAGAACTAGAAAAACTAGTAGTGCTACAACAGTACATACTTTGTCGTTGGAAAAACTCAAATAAAGTATTCTACTGGATTTCAAAGCTATATTACACGTGCTGACAATCCGATGGCTGACACGAGTTGACACCGGAAGGCCAGGGTCTGACCTAGCCGTCGCGCCGCGGTGACCGGCGCACACAGACCAGGATTTCGACACCACAGCGGCGACGGCGGCAGTGGCGGCGGCGACCCGCGCCGCGCGCCCTTCGCTGCCGACCGTCGATAGCGCCGCCCCGCCCCGCCGCTCCTCGCACGCGCCGCCCGAGGCCCAATTAGGATAAAAGGGCTCGCGAGCCACTTCCTGCATGGGGCGCGGGCACGCACGCCCGATTGCAGCCGCGCCGCCGGCACCCAGCCAGCCAGCCCGCCGGCCGCACACGCACCCATGCACGCACGCACGCAGCGCGGCACTCGAAAACCGCGAACGGCGTTCCAAGCAGAAATGCCAATAAACGCTGATTTTGGAGGCGAGGTGGCCAAGGGAGAAGTGCGTAAATGATGGCTTTCAAAAAAGGATTTTACCACCCCTTTACAAAGTATTTATATCTCTCTCTTTCTCTCTTTCTCTTTCTCTCTCTTTCTCTCTCTCTTTCTCTCTCTCTTTCTCTTTCTCTCTCTCTTTCTCTTTCTCTTTCTCTCTCTCTCTCTCTTTCTCTCTTTCTCTCTTTCTCTATCTTTCTCTCTCTTTCTCGATTAATCGAGCATTCACGATTAAGCGAAGTAGAAAAATTATACCGACATTTGTATTACTTTTCAACTTATTTAAAGATGGTTTCATAAAAATGTATTACTTTTGTCTGAAAATGTTTAATATTTTAATTGCAAAGAGGAGAGAAGTAATTATTTTGAGAGTATAAATTCCGTTGAAATGTAACGCAAGTGCAACAACAAAGAAATAATAGAACAACTGTATATTTTAAAAATTGGGAAAAACTCCTTGGAAAGATATTTAATAACGAACTGTCAGCAATGTACAAGAAAAAGATTGAACATAGGATTTAAAAGGAAATACTGCAACAACTGACAAGACATCTCTCAATTAAATGAACATTTAACCTAAAACTTTAAAGTAATTCAAAAACAACAAAATACATTCCTTTAATGTGATTTTGTTTTATACTTATTCATATAGCGCATTTTTACTTTTAGAAGGTCAATAACCGTCCTCGGTAAGGACTTCCAAACCAGGGTTGAAACGTTAAAGAAAGAAATTGATTTGATAAAATATATTTTTCTCTTATTTTTAAAAGGGTTACAGAACTATTACAATTAAACAATATAACATTCGTGAATATGTTCCTTATAATATAAAACTATCCCTAAACCTATGAAAGAAAAAAAATGGCTGCCATGGCTCCTCGCCTAAAAAAGCCCTAATATGTAATATTTCCCTATAGCGCAAATGTAGCTTCAAAAACAGTCTTTTGCATCACCAGTAAATTGGGTTTCTGTTCCTTCGCTGTCACTGTCAAAGGGATGTCTCCGCTCGATGTGTTGAGAGGTGTAGGAGAGAAAGTGTTAGGTTTTGCTATCAAAAAACGCAACGACGTGACGTAGAAAACAGTCGCCAGGCAGGCTAAAAGATAAAATAACATCAAAGACACCTGTAAATCACAAGCATCTTAATACGATTCGAACAAGAGAATTTCCATGGAATCCAAACCATTTTCTCAAATTTATAAAAAAGGAGGAAACGACGACGTAGCAATTGGCGAATGATTCTGTACTGATAAAGAAATCAGCTTCTCCTAATACAAAACACAAATCTTTTATATTCTTCTCAAAACCATTATAGACTTTTCTCTGCGAATGTGTATAAGTTTCGAAAGATTGAAAGCAACTTTTACGAGTACATTTAAAATATCACCAACGGGTATTTATTTAGCATTATTTCCATAAAATATTTCAGAAACTGGCCGTCGATGTTCAAGAAAAGTGACTTTTCTAATTTTATAGAGCCATTTTATAGACAACGATTTGCATAGCAGCAGCAGCAGCAACAAAAATACTCAAAATATTCAAGCGAGTCCCCAGCTTCTAAACTTGAATTCTAATGAAAATGCGAAAAAAATTGAAGATAATAAATCAGTGTACTGTGGGAAGATATCTCTATTTAGAAAATACTACCGGAATCGAATTACTAAAATTACTTGAAAATGACCTACGATATTGCTACTAAAACTTCCCAACTGTCTGTTAATACCGGTCTGTAAATTATAAGAACTACACGAATGGCGCTGAAGACACTATTATTTAGAAATATGTAAATATTTGATTGTATACTGTAATTTGCAAACAGTATATATCAATGACTTCGGCACGAAAACATTTGCGCGAAATTTCCTTTTTTACCAGAAAGATAACAGGATAACCGATAACATACTTACCATTGTGATATAGCGCAACATAAAATAAACAGCGTTACAAAATATACTTTAATAATAGGTACTTTTAATACAATATGTGGGACGATGTGTCACAAACGAAGCATGCTAATTAGGGCGAGGTTCCCTCACCACAGCCAATGGCGGACGGGATTTATGTATCCACCTATTTGTAGCCATTTTTTTTATTGTTTTGCAAAGAACATTTGGTCCATTTCCTAATGTTACTGTTACAATAAATCATACGTATTAATACAATTATTTTCATTTTCTCTAAAATTAATCATTTTGATATTTTAATTTTAATTACCTGGAAATAAGAGAGATATTCATAACATTAATTCTAAACACCCTAAAGTGATAGTCCGATCCAACTGCTAATAACCGCGCACGCTCTTCCACGATCACTCGCGTGCAAAAAACCTGCAAAGTAAATCTTCGGTTTAACCTCCGATCCACCTGGAGGTTAAAACATCTGTGTCGGCGGTTCCGGCCTGCGACCAGTCACGACTACCCGTTGGCTTTCTCCGAATTGAATCCGTTCGTCGCAGTCCCTTGATGGAGGACGCAGCAAAAACGCGATTACGTCCATTAAATGCTCCTAGTAAACGAATGACAGCGGCGCGCCGGCGCGCTCCTCATATCAAGCGCGGAGATCCACTCCCGACACAGAATTTCAAAGCAAATATTGATCCCCGAACAATACACGCCTAATTCCGCCGAATAACAGCAAACAGCAATCACCAGCGCACTGGCGCAGCCGGCGGGAACTTCGTTGAAAGTAAATACAATTTCGACAATTTCATGTTTGCAGCGTTCAGAGGATCCTCTCGGCGCTGGCGCGGGCGAGGAGGGTGAAGTGGGAGGAGGGAAAGGGAGAGGGGAAGAGGGAGTCGGAGGGCGGGAACGCCCGGGGGAGGGAAGGGGAGATTCAATCCCCGACGCAAGTGACAATAAATCACTGGGCCTGACACACGCCGCGCCCTCTCCTTCCGTCAATACTGGACCGGCTGTCTCCTGCATGGATGGCCATTCCGACGGCCTATCAATACCCGGCGGGCGACGTGGCCTCGGTCGCCCCTCCCCTCCCCTTCCCCGCCCACCGCGTCACGCCCTCCGGCGACGGCGGGCGGGGACGCCGGCGGTGGCGGCAGCGCTTCTGCGAGCGCGAGGAAAGGGCGAGGGCGACTTACCAGTGTCTGGGCGCTCACAGTCACAAAGTCGAAATGGGGACGAGGAAGCGCAAGGATTGTTGGAGGATAAGCCGATTACTAGACTAGCAATGGTTGTCGCCGCCACCGCTGCAATGAAGAAAACGCAGAAATCAAAAAGGGAAAGGTAGCGGAGAGCAAAATGGGGACGTCGCGTGGTCGGAGATGGGACTAGCAACAACCAATTCTGAGGCGCTGGAGGGCTGTGATGGCGGTACCGCGCAGGATGATCTGGTAATGAGGTCGAGAAATGAAAAATAAAAAAATAAAAATAAAAAACAAGTGAAGTAAACAGCAAAGCGAAAGGACTTTTAAAATGGGAAACGCGAAGACAAAAAGACAGCGAAGGAGAAAGTAGAAAGGAGGCAGCGAAATTGGGTTAGAACTACACATTACTAAAATATGTTATCGACGAAGAAAGATGAAATTGCTTTACAATCATATGTCATGCAAACAGAAATGACACGAACAGAAAACGATTCGTTTAATAATAATAATAATAATAATAATAATAATAATACATTATGACATAATAGGAATGATTTTAGAACTAGACACATGTTCGCGTGGAAAAACATACAATGCTAAGCAATTTAATAACAGTTCAGAAAAAAGTATGATTCCAAACATTAAGAAACGCAATTTTTGTTTCTTATTGTTCGTCAACAACATTCAAAAACTATCGGCCAGTTAAGCTGCCACGCGGATTCTAATACGAACAGGATGCAATAAACTTTAAATACAAATCCCAGAGCTTTGAGCAAATTGAAGGATGCAATATGAGAATACTGGATAACTGACGCACAAACGTAGTTGGTACTTATGTATATACGGAAATATTCAGAGTAGGAACCATAGACGTTCACACGGTCTTAATTAACAGTCGAATACTTTTTTTAAATTGCTGATAGTTCATTATTGGAGACGCAGTGAGAAATAATCCTGTAATTAACAGAAACCTTCTGTAGCAAGGATTTGAAGAGCGATTACTTATTTTCATTGTAATCATTACTTGTTTTCGACAAATGTTTTGTCTTTACAGCTATTTACATTTCACCTTTAGGTGATAATTGTGCAGTATGCTTTAATGAAGTCAGACGGCTTTTTTTAGGTTCTACAACAGGAAAGCACCGCCGCAGATTTCGCCCTGCGAAATGCACTTTTCCGCCAGCAAGATGAGCCAGTGGCCAGCACTTAACGCCTCGAAGTGTCAGTTTAGTGCGTGCAGTTAAAGATTAGCAATAATTTCCTCGAGTAGTTTAAATTTTGTTTGGATATTGTCTCTAAATATATAATTGTGAGAATTCACACAAATCATGGCAAAAAGGAAATGATAATATGCATGCGTTTGAATTGAGTCATCAAAATTACGTTAACAAACATAAATATAGGATTTCAGGGTCCACATTGTTTTCTTTGATAGCCCTTATAATTGAACACGCACAATAGACCTAATTTTAATCATGCATTACGTATGTAAATAACATATCTTTATTAAAAGTATTAAAGAGTTCTTGCTTTGCATTCTGAGTACAAAAATATTAATTTGATGACACCTTGTTCAGTTGGCGGAAATAGTAGGGAATACATTAGCACAAGCAAAATATAGGCAACGTTTGTGCAATAAATACGACACATTTCTACATATTACTCACCAACCATGGTCCCAATTTGGTTTCGTTTCAATGTGCGAGACCACATTTCTGAACATCACATACACTGACCATCTACCGTGTACGAACCTACATCCAATTTTACATCTAGCAACTGTCTTCAAATATTTGTATACTTCTCAGCAGAGAAAATCTTGGCAGCATTCGACTGGGCTCAATTGCTCAAAATCGAAAAGGCAAAAGAGGGAGTGAGGAGGCTTCAGCGCTAAGAGCCTGGCGACGAGAGACACGGGGCAGGGCGGGAGGCGCCTCCTCCACGCAAATGGGACCCCGGCCGCTGCAACACGCCGCTCCCGCAACATTGAGTCCCAGAAAGAGCGACTCAACGTTGTTTTTAATGTTTACTACTATAAATTTACTATTGCTTTATATAGAGAAACAGTTTCAATCCTTCTGATAAGATATGTTCTTAAACATTTTTTTTTGTTCGTAATAACACATATAATCACATCATTGAAAAAATTTAAAGCGCATTCTATGAAGACTTGTTCATTCAATAACGTTAATTTTCCGAAGGTATATTTTTGAGTTCATTTTAAACCCGCCGATAAAGATTTTTTAGTTCGATCAAATTTTGGCAAATTACAGTTAAATAATGCTGAATTATTTCTACGTTGATCCAAAAGTATCCTCTCGGAAGTTGAGATACAATTTAAAAGCTATATAAAAAGTTCTTAAAAGTAATAGAGATTACAATAACCATTTATAAACAATTTCACACGAAAGAAAATTAACTGTTACCAGATTGAGAAATTTAGAAAGTAGCGACAGGAGTATCAGAGGGAACGTAGCAACCAAGAGGATGAGGCAGTGGATGTCGAGGATAGGGGAAGGGGAGAAGGCGAGAACAAGGGAAGGGAGAAGAGTAAGGGTAAGGGAATGGTTAAGGATGACAATGAGGGTAAGAGCGAAGGTGAGGGTGAGGGTGAGGGCAATGGCAAAGTCGTCCAAGGGCCAACGTGGAGAGGGCAAGTGCAAGAGCGACGGCGTGGGCAAATGCAAGGGCGAGGGCGAGGGCAAGGACATGGGCATGTCTAAGGGAAATGGCGAGGCGAAGACGACATCGAAGATGAACGCAAGAGCGGGACGAGAACGACGACAAGAATAGCGAGGGAGAAGGTAAGGATGAGGGCGCGGGTAAGAGGAAGGGCAAGTGCAAAGGACGAGGGCGAGGCGTAGGCGAGAGCGAAGGTCCATGTCCTATCGCTCGCCGCGCCACAGGTCGACGTGGCGACGACGGGCAAGGAGGGTAAGAGCGACAGACAGAGGCTCTGTTAGTGGGGTGCGGTTAGTGACCAAATACTGAATGGATTATTAACCCAAAAAAAATCGTTGGTATTACAATGATACGTGCAAGGCGCACATGGAAAAGAAAAAATGAAAAATTTTCAAAACCATCACAGCAAAATCAGTAATAAAAAATTACCTTAATTTTTAGAAAGTTAAAAAGTACATAGTCTCAAATACCACGCAATAAAATTCATTTAAAATAAAATAGTGTAAATGATGATACATACGATAAATAATGTCTCATAAGTTTTAAACTTCGCTGTTTTAAAAATTTTGTTTGGCGAGTTTTTTCCACATATCCCTATTTGAAGAAATGGATCCCAATAGCCATGATGAATTGCAAATCTGAATCGACTCATGGTAATATTGACTAAATTTCCACTCATCAACGTTTACGAATGTAGTATTTTCCCGAGTTCTTTAAAATCAACATTGAAGCTTAACATGTCTTCATCAACATCCTTGACCCAGAAGATACATTTAGGATCTAAAAAGCCCAATATCACGATGCAATAATTTCACTCGACAACATTCACTTCCATAGAAATCACTACAGCACCATCTAAAGAATCGATTCCACCACCCACTACGACTTCCACAAAAATAAAGAGTAAAATACACATTAATAACTCTTGGATGGCTGCCGTAGATATGTATCTTTTCGGTCGCCATTCCGGGAGCGAGGGCTGGCAACACAAAGTCGGCGACACCCCGCCCACAAGCCATTAGGTTACACACAGGCCGCGGTCCGGTTTACGCGCTGGGTCAAGAAGGACCATTAATTTCTCGGCGCCCGCGCGCCGCGGCAAAAGAAAGGGCGTCGCCGCCGCCTCCGCCGCCGCCGCTGCCCTACCGACCCACCGCCCCCGCATGCGCCCCTTCCGCGTTTGCCTAGCTCTCGCACCGCCTCGGTGGACGCTCTAGTGGTGGCCACAGTTGAGAACATTTTTGAACTTTACTGGACATTTTTGACGTAGGCTTGCGCAGCCAAAACACAGTTGGGGTCAACTATATTTTCATTGAACTTTCTTTTTAAAATTTACATATATTTTGCACTAATAAATGAATAATGAGAATGAAATTATAACTTTATATAACTGATTTTATGTTGTACATTTACTCGGTTGCCAAGTGTTTTTGAGAGCGTCTTTCCCAATGCCGCGTATTCATTTGCCAAATTTTCACATTAAAAATCAAAATATCAGGGGTTGTACATATTAAAAGAAGTAATATGTTACATTACGTAAGTCTGCATGGCTTCTTCACAACTTTCCAGGTGACAAGGTACCTCAGCCTTCCCCATTAAGCGCACGTGTATGTTTCTTGGGCTTGAGATTAAACTCGTTCTGTGAAAGTCAATGGTCAATTAGAGTATCTCTTTCTCAATACATCCCTTGTCTAAAAGGGGTAAATTTTGTTCTATTTTTATTTATTTATTTTCAAAGCCATATTTTGATCCAGTAGTGTCCACTTCAAAACTGCAAAATTTTGTTAATGCTCAGATGCTTGATTCGGTAATGACCTAAAACTGTGTGAGACAGAAAGTCCAAAAATAACCAATTGCAATGAAAATATTAATAAAATGTTTCCAACAATCTTTTATATATAAAAGATGGGGAAATAAAAAAAAAATTAACCTCGATATGTTAATCACCAATAGATGACATTTCAACATTCCGCAAGTTTGAAGCAAATAGGAAGTGCCTATTACTGAGGCAGAAGCCATTTGGTGGACTGGAGACACTAGCCCCTAATTTATTTCACCTCGTATTTTATCGGCTGACTTTTGAAATCAATTTTTCAATATTTTCAATCAATGTATGTTTTTAAATATATTTTTACGCCACATTTCAAAGCCCTTATACCCACCAGCTCTCCTCGCAGGACTCTATTGACAATCCAACTCTCTCCTAAATCAGAATGAAATGTTCACAAAACTTCCAAATTCTCATTTACACTTCAAACTTAAAATCCGTTAATATCAAAGTTTCTTCTCTGTCTTTACCGTTATCAAGCTTCTCTCTCAGTTCAATAACTCGAATCTGGGCACAAAATCTCCTTGTTCTCCACCCAACCCACTGGCCAGTAATCACTCACGACGATTCTCATACGTTCTCCTCGACTTTTTCGGTGTTCCAACTTTCTTTCCTCGATAACACTCTCCATGAGCGAGACGTTACACCCACTCGCTGATTATCTGGCGGTGGCCGAAAAAAAATGTCCCCAAGTACTACAGCAACAAGAGCAGCTGTGACAGACGCACGAAAAGGTAACACGGTGATATTCAAGCAACAGGAAACTTACCAAGATGCAAGAAAAAAAAATTACAAGAAGATTACGAGATCTTGAGCAAAGGAAAGGGCGAACTGCGTCGGACAATACAACTCAACGACAATGACCCGCAGGGCAACACGAGAGAAGGGTTGCACAGGGACAGGGTGGAAAAAGAATGAGACAGGGAGGGAAAGGTGCCGGGCAAGGCTAGAGAGAGAAAGGCGGTTTAGCAAAAACAAAAGTCGTGGGCGGCCGGGAGAGGAGGTGTACGGGAGACGGAGTGAAGGGTACAGTGGGAGTGGGAGCGGTGCAAGGCAGGGACAGGGCGGGGGCGCCGGCGAGACACTGGCAACAAAACCCAGACGGCCAGCAGTGGCTCCGGCGGCGGCGTGGA